>JAPYZJ010007067.1:0-19003 GCA_030522765.1 Ophioninae sp. B BG-2022a
GCGCTCATTTCTCTATGATTCCTCCACATGGCCATCTTATATTGATTAAAATAGTATGGCTATCTTACCTCAACTTCTATGGCCATCTTATATTGAATACCATAGGAGAGATGGCCACCCCATTGTTTATTTTTTTTTAAATTGAAGTTAACGTTGGATTTTTGTTATTATTTCGTGTGATAATATGCATGATAATACAATTTGATAACTAATAAACAAATGATTGAATAAAAATAAAAATATTTGTTTTATTTGATGTACTTCAAAATAAATTGCCCCAGAGAAAACTATGGCCATCTGTCCTCGAATTACCCTAGACTGTAAGCAACATACCGTTCGACTTACCACTAAATTCATACGATTTATTTTTTGACAATAAATTGCACTGTATACCGTAGTCTACAAACAGAAGTAACGAACAGATACTAAAACTTATCACTAGATGGCGTTACCTGTCACAAATTGAAGTTTTTTCACACAGTCGTTAGTGGTTTGAACAAGTTCGCGTGTGCTCCAAATTGAAAATTATTTAAAAATAGTTTTTTCGTGTTTTGAGGCTTTATTGTGAATTACATGGATAGTTGAGTGTTTAACCCTTTGACTGCCACGCTAAATTTCTGCAACGTACTTCATATGGGTGCTCCGGTCACTGGTGACCCCCTTGGCAGTCAAAGTGTTAAATATTTGATATTTGACGTTATCAACAACATTTATTTTCATTATTTTGCCCTTTTTTGTGAATTTGTTTGGGTTTGTTTTTCTTTTTTTTTTTGGAAAATAATGGAATAAATGAAAAACTATGAAACACGTATATTCCAATTTTGTTTTAATTACCCGTAAACCACAATAATAAAAAACTCACGTTCTTGAGTTATAGAGGATTAAAGACGAAATATTTTTATCGCAAAATAAAGGCATAAACCTCTGCGTCTATGAATTCGATGAAGACTGATGCTCGACTTTTCGTTGAACATTCGATCGCCGATGAGAAAACGGATTTCGAAAATTTTTGAGGTTATGTCGATGTGTTCCACATGTCTTAAAGCAGACAGTCCAAATCGACTACACAAAAAACTCAAAGTCCCAGGATGACCCAACGTAGGTCATCCAGGGGTTATTTCTGAGGCACTTTATCGTATCATTTTTTTTTCGGAAGTTGCTCGAACATTTTTTGAAAAAAGAATCAAAGACACATACGTTCTCTACCCAGATCAATATCGGATTTCGTTCTTTTTTCTTTTCTTATTTTTCCAAAAAGATTCAAAGATCCGGATACGTCGAGGCTGGAAATCGCGTAATCGAGACGATAACTTTGGAGACTATGGAAGACAGGTTTGTGCGAGCCATCGTGGTCGACCGTCGAACATCGATTCGCCATTAAGCCATTAGCGTTGAGCCGTATACGACAACGTTGACGGAGCGAAAAAAAAAAGAAAAAAAACTCTTCTCGTATACACGTATGAATAAAATATCCCCTCCCCCCTCCCCCCTTCCAAAGGCTTGACACTTCGGAAGCTGGCGCGTCGAAGGAGCCAAAAGAGTAAAAGATTTATAAGCGCTTGGATTTCACGAATTATAGTGTCAATGCTCGGCCAAATTGCGTCACGTTTGAATAATGGACCGCGAGATAGGATGAAAGTACGATCCGTTTTGGCGATCTTCAACGAGATATTTTTCATAAAAGAGCACATAAGCGTATAAATTTTCGAAATATCGGAGACAACCGGCTGCACATTTTTCATCCGCTATTAGAGATGGCCACGTGTTTTGGTGGAAAGAATCGTCGAGTACGGGACGACCTAAAACTGTGACCGGAGAACTGGAGGCAAGACGAATACGCAAGGAAAGATGAATCAAAAGCGTGATGTTGAATTTTGATAGTTGTAATGCAACGATAATAATTTTTTTTTTCAAATTTTTAATACATTTTTGAACTACGAAAATTGTTCAAATATTTCGAATAATTCTTGTTGAGTGACCGACAACCAACCGTCAATATGTGATTTTGGATACGGGTGAAAAAGAGAAATTAAAAATGATAACTCGTTACGTTCTATTAATACGAACTTCAATCCCATAAAAATTAAGGTTTTATTGAAAAGCTACTACTATATTAGATTATCAATCCTAATCAATTTGAAGTGCCAAGTCCCATGCAAAATTACCAACATCTATCTTTTTCCATTTCTCGGTCGTTCCTTTGGATTTTTCCTAATCTTTTTTGTCTAAATCATCCCAGTATTGAGGCGAATAAAACAAAAAAATAATAATTCTCATCCATCGTGCCATTTTAGCGTTTTTGCGAGACTAACGCACGGAAATCGATTTTCGTATATAGATAGCTATATATATTTTATCTTAACAGCTAGAAAGCTGTTTTGCTGTTGCTGTTGCTGTTTTATAATCAGATTAACCAGGGTAAATCAATTTTTAGAAATAAAAATTGGATGCTTCATGACTATGGTATACATGGGGTCTACCGGAACATTCTGTCCGTTTCTATGACATCAATTATAGTTGATGTCATAGAAAAGATTATTATCGATAATTATATCGATATCGATATAATATCGATAATTATCAACACGTACGAAAAATTACAGGCCCTCTGACTATTACTTGTTTTGGTCCGTACAACATTTTTTGAAGGGAAAAAAATTGAAACATGAAGAAGATATAAAACAAGCACTGGTTTATTTTGTCACATCACAAGATGAAACACTTTTCAAAAATGGGATATACAAATCGCCCTTACGATGGCAACAAGTCATTAATAATAACGGCGATCATATTATTTAATAAAGTTTACTGGCGGTAAGAAAAATTAGTAAGGTACCTGATCCCTGTTAGGCCCAGTGCCTACTAAAGCTCACGTTTTAAATATCCAAAACTACAAAGTCGATAGGAGGCAGCGACGAATTCGTTTCTTAAATTTCGACGTATAAAAACTTTCGAAAACAAAAAATGATTTCAATATTACTTAGTGAATCTTTATTATAATTATATGTAGTGGTTTATCAGCACTATACATGTTGTTATCAACATTTCAGTTTAAAATTGAAAATAATATATATTTTTAACTTTTTTGTACGAAGTTACAACAGATATGGACTGATTAGGAACAGTGGTCTGAATAAGGCCCAGAAGACGCTTTTTTAAAAGAAGCTTATAGTCAATAGTGAACATTGTTTTCTGAACCAAAATTGTTATTAATACGTTGATTATTGAATATATGATTAAATAAACACTTTTGCTTTATTTCAACATTCATAGTTTTTTGTTGTACTTAAGAACAAATAAGGTGGGCCTTACATGGGCCAGTCACCTTATTTCGTTTTATTCCAAAAACGGACAGGACTTTCCGGTAGACTTGATATATGTTGTTTCATTTAAACGTATTTTCAGCATTATCCAGTTGTCCCGAGTTTTTCACCGCTAGCGCAGATCCTACTTTTAGAGAGCGTGTTTCGAGTTGGCAGAAGGCAGTCAAGCTCAAAGAGCACGTGCGACATCCGTTTCCTGGACAGGAAAACGCGGATCGTTTTGTGCATTAGAGTGGTGCATAGAAGTGCCAGGCATGGGGTATCGAATGGATGTACGATCAGTAAGATCCGGTGTATGGATGTGCGCACCTCCTTGGGGACACGTGACAGGATGTCTTGGAAAGTGTCCAAGGGGCCGCGACCAAGAAGACGAAAGGAATCTCGAGGGTGAGACGAGGTTTCCAAGGGGGACTAGGGACAATGCGGGCATCAACGAAGGAACATACTCGACTCGTCTTCCAACTGACGCGGCTCGGTATTACCTCGTGTTATCGTTGGTGGGTAGCGAGAAAAGCAATTTAAGTACGAAACGGGAGAAGGCTCTTGGAGCAAGGGCCATCGAAGAGGGATCACGTCCACTCGTAGTTTGTCGTTCATTCGCTGAGATCAAACGATCCTGTCACGTATAACCGAAAGTGAAGGATTCCTGGAGTTTTCTAACGTCGAAAACTCAATTTTAATCGAGCTCGAGGATTGACGAGTTTGCGAGAGAATTCTCGCTGAAAAACACTCCTGGAAGGATTTTAAACTCATCCGCGTCGTGACAGTTTCGATTGAAAGATTCACGAGTGAAGCTTCCAGCAATCAGGCTGGTCATACTTTCGCAGCATGGATTTAAAAACAATATCAATTTGAGACTTTTCAATTTAGGGGTAATTCGAGATAAAAACTAGAGGAACAATACGGAAAGTTGCCACGAGAGGGATATTGAAAAAAAATAGGTAATTGGGCACCGTCGAGTGTTCGTTGAAAGTAGTCGAACAGTACGAAGCTGAAGTTTGCTCGAACTGTTCGTTGGAACAAAACGAACGTATTGCAACTTATAATTTTGATAATTACTCAAAATCGTACATAGTGGACTAGCTGTATACCGTGGAACAACAATCGTAAAATATTTCTGTCCATTTTTAGCAACCCGAATTTCTTAAAGGAAATTTGAAGAAATAAAAAAACATTATTTTCGCCGCGTCTGTTTGATGACGCTGAAGCTTGCGTCATCGAACAGGCTGGTTTTGAAAGATCATCGATATATTGAACGGCGAGATCGCTCGATGATTGCCAATCTTTTCCAACAGGAATGAGTACTCTCTTTCGAATTGGCATGATTCAAACGCAAAATCGAAGAGAAACCAAGCATAGCGAGCCGTAAATTGATCTGCGAATGGCACACACGTGCATCACGCTCCTCCTCCCAAATGGGTTGGTAAACAAACAAACGGTGAACAAAAACAAAAAAAAAAGGAGGAAATAAACGAGGCGTAATTGAATAACGAAATGGGCTCATCGTGTCGGACGATTGGTTATTGTCCGAAAAGTGTCCGGGACCTTTCAGCGGGTCGCGTGTAGTTTTAAACGTGGTCGAGGGCTTTGAAAATGTTTTCGATCGTATCTGGGGCGACCGCGCTCGTATATAGGAGCAGCGAAATGGTCCAACACCTATGTACCCGATGACCACCAGGCAATCACAAATTCAACAGGAATTGTATGACGGAGGGAGACAAGAGAAAAAGTGAAAGAGGGAAAGCGGAGAGCTTGCGTTTTACCCTTTTATTTCTCTCCCCTAAATTCCCTGCGACACATCGCGGCACCCTTTCGCTCTCGTTCTCCGAATGATACATGTTCATTTAACCAGATCCCTTTCCACTCCTCGTAACCCTCGATATTAAACTCTCCGAAAGTGGCAATCGTGTAAAAACTCGAAAAAAACATAGCCGCCGACAGGTTTGGTCGAAGCAACGAGCTATTGCGTATGAATGGGCGCATCAATGAGTCTATCCGAAACTTCGAAGAATCAATAATTACTCCATCGGTATGAAGGGCCTTGAGCTGGTTCTCTGGGATACAATTTCCAAAGGAAAATTGGTCAAACTACATTTTTGCTCTGACGATACATTTCGTATATTACATCTCGGCTGAAAGCACATTGGACTGGTGTCGTTGTCTTCTTCGCTCGTACAGAGGTTAGAGGAAGACTCAGCTACTTTTCACGATCGAAAGAGTCGTTTTGTTGGATGGCGTCAAAGTTCCCATCATTTGGATGCAACGAAAACGATTTTGGTAAATTTGCAAACTTCCTTGCGCAGATTTCCAACCACGAAAATAACGTGAACCATTCTCGAAATTCTTATTTAAAGATTTGCAACAAATTTGCGATATACGAGTTTCGATATAGGCGATGTTGCGGGCTGCTTTTCATTATTCAAATTTTTCACTCGAGCACGTGTGACTGCAAGAACCCGTATTGGCCACACTTCCTATACGCTACGTAATGGTCACATGGGGTATATAGTGAACCCCACGCCGAAAACTTGTTGCTATTTGCGTTTTACTTGATTTATTGATGCAAATCTTACACGAGTATTCTATTTCATATGTTTTTCAAGTGATAGAATCGTTTTCTCTTTCGTTTTAAATTTTGATATGGCGAAAAACCTATCAGAAAAAAAAGAACAGAAAGCCTCAATTTTCATTGAAAAATTCATATACATTTTGATGTTTACGATATGGCAGAAAAACCTACGTTATGTTATTTTCGAAATAGTATATTTTCAAGAAAAAAATATAATTTTCATGAACAGCACTATTTGCTACCTGCAAAACAACTGACGCCATTTTGACCATCGCCACCGATTAAATAGTGTTGGAGTAGGTCCAGACAACGCGTGACAACACAAGTCCGATTCTCAATGATATATCCCTACAAAATTTGCCTGGGGTATACTGGACCCCAGGTGACTATTACGGGTTAAACCGCCAGCCATCCAAAGTACCTTGATCCCTTTGCGCACCCAAACAAACCCAAATAAATAATGTTGAAAATCAGAATTTAAAAACAAATAATCATTGCCTTCCAACGATCTCATTTTGCTGGAGAATTGGATGATAACTTTGGACACGTATAACCACGACGGTACATACTTTTACACTGAATTACTTCGTTCGAAAAAAAAAAAAAATGGGAAAAGCACTCGACGAGGTTTCCTCGGATTTTCAGTGTCGATTTATCAATAATAATTAGCCAATCAGTGTGTTAACATATTTTCGAGAATTTCACCATTGAAGAGAGCGTCGAGAGATCAGAGCTATGGATAAGCAGAGAATACGAGGGTATATATAGACTTCTGAGACCAGAGAGAGCGAACTGGGGAGGGAGAGAGAGAGAGAGAATTGTGAAATAAATTCCTGAAAAGATAGACTCGTGAGACAGGCAGAACCACTTGGAGGAACTAACGAGCCCGGGATATCGATTCTTGCTCACTCTATCTTTCTCTCTCCCTGGTGGCTGTTGAAGATTCCTGGTCCAAGGTTTACCCGAATGAGAAAGCCCCGACCGAGAGGAGATAAGCTCGAAGTAGATGGGAATGAGATAAGAGTGTAGAGTAGTGTGTCCGCCATAGGCTCGAACATATTGGTACGTTGTGTCAATGTCCATTCATATGTATATGAATCGAGGTGACGGGAATGAGATCGAAGGACCGAGAACTTGTTTCCAAATCGTCAACACGTGATTCAGCTGCGTAGCACAGGACGTGCAACGTCACGAAATCGATCTAATAAAGAGACGTTAAGATAGTAGGCGTTTTGATTGGTACATGTTTTTGTTTACCACGTTAAATAAATGGCACGATGAACAATGTTTATATTTTCTTAAATTGTCGTAAGCGACAAATGCTTTTCATCGACTTTCGTTTGGGTTAGGATCGAAAGTACATTAAACTGTGCAATCGATGATTTTTCTCGAAATTCTTATTTCGCCAACCAACGATCTGAAACGAACGATTTGACGAAGTTACAAAAAAAGCAAGAAATAAAAAACCGTTCGGATAGCCCAACATCGTTGAACAAATTTTATATCGATCGAGTTCGTGTCTCGCGGCGAGTCCTTGAAATCCCATTTCCAACGATGGTCAGACGATATAATTTTTATTCCTATATCTCTTATCTCGTACACCGGGTGATTCTGTCTGGTCCGATGATCCTGTCCTCATTCAGACAGGTGTTCTCTCGCCCGCTCTCATCGCGGGATAATCATCTCCTCTTTCTCCCTCGTCCCAGCAACAGCCTTGTCTCTTTCTCTCTGTTTCAAATTTAATACACTTAATCTTTCGTAGGCCGGTTTTTTGACGATCGCTAATGAGATTCCGAACGTCAAAACTCTCCAGGCACATGTGTGCGTGTGCTCGTGTGTGAGTATACTCGGATAAGAGAACGAGAGGGAGCCAGGAGAACTGCGAGGAGGCTCAAAGTTATTCTCAAATAGCCAGACCCCCAAAATAACGGATCGTACGATTAGATCGGTTCCGATAAGCCTGAAAGTCATCAGGCCATCTCTCTCTCTCACCCTCCTTTTCTCTCTCTCTCGTTCCTCGTGGCTCTTCTACCCGCAGAGAGATCGGATACCCACGAAGAGCAGAAAGTCCAAGAACGTCTTGAACGCACGCACATCCTTGGGACCAGGACCATCCTACATACGTCGAATTTGTCTTTTTGCTCTGAACTTTTTCCTCCGTCTTCCATCCTGCTCGCCCGTTCGTTTTATCGGCTCCTATCTTCGGCTACACTCGCGAAAGCCCATACGCGACGAGCGAGAGAGAATCAGGAGGATGGAGTAGAAAAAGTGTAGATGGATAAGCGAGAGCCAGGAGGTATCACGCGAGAGAGAGGGAGAGAGAGAGAGAGGGAAAATGATAGAGAACGATCCGGAGAGCGATGTTCTATGGAGAAGTGCTGCCAGTAGAAATAGAGAGCGATGGGAAAGAGCGAGATAGAGAAAGAGAGAGAGAGAGAGAGGCGCGGGCAGAAAAGATAAAGAAAGGACTAAAGAGCGGAGATTAGCGCTAATGCACCATCGGTGAAGAAGGGGAAGGGGGTATGGAACGCGGTAGAATGGGGGCCGAGGTCCATCGTATCTCTCATATTTCAGACCCCCGTGACGTCGGGACGAGATACCGAATCGCTTCCCACCTAGAGCAGTCTACAACTGTATATGTACGCTATTTTTAATCCCTCTTGCTCGCTCGCACCACCAACCCCTGTTACCACTTCTGGGTTATTTATGTGTATGTGTGTATACATATATACATTTAAATCCGTATGCAAAGAAATTTTCTGCCACGTATATGTTCGAAAGGCTCTCTGAGGTCATTTTCTTACGAGTCTCGAACCCCGAACGATTCTGGACCGAATGCTTCATCGCGCGGGAATCAAGATTAAAAAGTCGTATTAGAGCTAACTTTTTGCGACTACGGGTACCTTGATTTTTTCAGCCTCTTTCATGCAATCTTCTCGCTATTAATTCTTGTTCTGTTAGCTACGATGGGTTTAACTCTTCAATTCTCATTGTCACCTGTAGGTGACACATGTTTAGTCGTGATTTTATACCATAGTTAAACCTATTTTTGAAATTTTTTTCTAATAATTAGTAATGGCATTGAATACTACTTTTTATTTTTTCTATGTGGCAACACACATCACTAATCAGTTGTCAATGTCACTAGGTTATTTAGTCCGTAAGTATCGTTTTTTTAATTATTGTATGTTTTAGTTATATATGCAACCTATACTTGACATATTTACTCGAAAAAAAACTGATAATTTTTAGATTTTTTTTCTTATTTTTCATTTTCAATTAACACATATTTACTTGATCATTAAACTAAAATTATAAAACTTCATTACTTTGGGCACGGGAATTGAAGAGTTAATCAGTCAAAAATTGTCGAAAAAGTCCGTGCAGCATAGAATCAAAAGAATACAGGGCCATCTATACCGGTGCAGATTTTTCGCAGATTGCACAGTGTCTATCGTGAGAAATAAACTAATAAAAGAATTACAGTTAAAAATACAGTGAATCTGGATTTTTGAAGGTCTTTTTTTGTTTCCAATTTGACGAGCGCGTGGAATAAATGAAAAGAAAAACAGGTTGTCAACAAATGTGTCCAAATGTGAATCAACAAATGTGCGTCCAGCTTCTACCCGCTTTACGAGCACTTCGAACACACATACTTTTAGCACTTCCAAGGAGATTCTATGAAAGGAATCTTTGATTTTCTGGACAGTCGTTCAACGGATACCTATATTCTGAGGAATACCTCGTGTCATCAATCGAAAGTTGTTTTTGAAGACACCAGGTTCCGCTTGGTGTTCAGTTCGGGTACCAAATCGGCTCAAACGTGGAATGTTCTCCCCAGCTTCGAGGTCGTTTTCCCTCATATATATTTGTATTGGAAAAGTTGACGAGGAAAAGCGCACGGCGTGTCGCATATACTGCGCGTCGCACACCGCGGTCGCCCACTCGTGTGGAAAAATGATAGCGGCGTACTGAGTGAGTGGCCGGGTGGGAAACTGGCTTCCCATTCGTGGGAGGGTGTCGCGGAGGGTCCCGTTCCTCTCTCGTCCTATCTCTCTCTTTCTTCCGCAACCCTCGTCGCGAGAGGGGTGAAGAACGGGGTTGAGATGCCTGGGCCTGATTCTCTTATCGCAGCAGCACAGTTGTGTGTGCCTTTATGAAGATCTGTCAAATTCTCGTTCTCATTTTCTTTCCCTTTCACCATCCCTTTTCCTCTTTCCCGTTTCCTCTCTCTCTCTCTCTCTCTCCCTCTCTCGTCATCTCGGATTTCCTTTTCGACTCGTCGAGGGAAGCTTTTTCCTGAAACTCCAACCCACCTTCGAATGCCCGCCACTCAACGCCGATAAGCTACGAAGGACTAGAAACTCGTCCTCGACTGCTGTATAATGACGAATCGACAATTCGCCCAACAGGCTTTATGCCGGGGACAAAACGTCTCGCGATTACTCCACTTGGGCGTTTCGACTCTGTCGCGAATTTCAATCGCCCACCGATGTAAAAATGGAAAAGACGTTTCTGCTTCCCTGTTCTTTTGCGAGATAGGGGAGAACGTATATATTTCGGATATATTCTTAATATCGCACAGTGGACTATTTCGAATTTTTCTGTAGCTACATGTGTCAGTTTCATTTTCAATTTTCTTCGATGTTTTCTTTGAACTGTCATTTAATACTCCTGTAGCGACAACTGTCTTTGATTTTCTTCACTTATAACTAGTGATCTTGGTGCACGTGACATCATAAAATCATGGATTTTGATAGTCCTGACTCTACTTTTTTCCAAGATCAACCAAAAGTAACCGAGATGTACCAGTTCTCCCCTAAAGTTCCGTAATAAATGGAAACGCGCGTAAGAGGCGAAAGAAGGAAGAACATGGTTAAACGGGATAGGTAATAAATAATGGTGTGTAATACGCTGATAGTCATCGTTCCTCACGTAGCATCATTTTTTATTTTTCACTCGCCTGCTGGTTTCCTCTCCGTTGTCGTGTGAGTGACGAGCGCGATTCTCGTCGTCAGATACGTCAACGCGTTATCGCCAAGCCAGGTTCGTGTCGCAGCAAACACACGAGATTTCCCATGACTCAGCTTCGATGCTGTGAAATTTGATTTTTTCGATCCCTTTTTTTTCTCGCGATTGATCGCGAGTCCTTCGAACTGGCGAGCAAGGGTTATGAAAAAAAGCGAGTCGTTCGTTTTTCCAGTTCTTTTTTTTTTGAAGCGCCGAATCGCTAATAATATTCGCGAGTTCCGTTCCCGGAGGCTCTGATGTAGGGGAAGTACGTACAGAACGACACTGTTTTCTGTTTCTTTTTTAATTTCTTTATTTTTACATCCAGAACCATGGAATTATATAAGCACAAACCTTAGTTATTTAACTATATAATAAATAAGTAAAATCAACAATTATAATACCTAATTAAGAAAAAAGTGGTCTTGAATAGAGGTCGTTGAAAAATCATTTTGTCCATACTATACGGACAAAATGGCATAGTTTAGTAGTTTATACCATAAATGTAGAAATTTGGCACAAATCAATTTTTTGTTATTTTGGGCAAATCTGCACACTCTGCTCCAGCCTAAAGAAAACAATTCCTGCAATGTTGCCAGTTTTCTCTACGGGTTGAGTGCAAAAAAAGATCATTACAATGAATGCACGCAAAATCATACTTTTCATTTTAAGTCTGGGTCTCAAAAGGTATTTCGTCACTATCAGCATAAAATAGATTCTTTGTAACCTTTCGTTACATCTTTTTGAGTGAATTTATGGAAACACCCTTTTTCTTCACTGAATATCCATATGTCGTTTTGTCCATAGCATATCTGTGTCATTTTGTCCGTATGAAGCTTCAAATTTCTAAAAGCCCAAAATTAATAGATCACCAAAAAATTTCATTATAAATAAAACAGGATATTCAAGGCAAAATGTTAAGAAATAGAAATAATATGTAACAATATGGTTTAAAAGAAAATTACCTACCAAAACTTAAATTACTCGTTACAGCGAAAGAAAACCCATAACGGCCTAAAATCTGTTGAGACTGACTGAGAAAAAATGGATGTTCTGACAATGACAGTATTTTGACAGTTTATTAATAAACAATCAAGGCAAGGCTAAGGGTGCTAAAATAACGATAAAAGCCCCCCGATTTGAAAAACAGCTGGTGTGTCGTTTTATTCGTGTATGTCATTTTGTACGTTCTTCCCCTAAATCTCGCTGGGGAAAAGGGAGAAAAAGGACTCGGTGAAGGGTTGCACGTACGCGAGAAACATTTGACAACAGGAAGCGGGAGAGGGATGGATTGAGACGACGGGAACGAAGGAGGCGTGATAAATCGTGAAATCATCTTCAAGGAAGGGGAGGGCGTCAGGACCACGAAAGGGTGAGAAGGGAGATGGACAATCCTTTTGACGCAAAGGGACGCGTGGAGAATCGCTATTGAAAGAGAAAGAGAGAGAGAGAGAGAGAGCGGAAGGGAGAGAGTGAAGAGGGATGATCATTGGCCAGAATTCCAGTCACGTGTCCTATCGGAAATTAGAGCGCCGTCAACCTGTGCCTACGTTTGCGAGGGCCTGAAGAACCGGCGCGAGTGACGACACCGAATCTCTCGAGGAAGACGCGGAGAGCGAGTCGTGAAACGGAAGAAAAAAGGAATCGTGATCACGAACGTAAAGCGGAAATGGATAAATAATGTATGGTTGCAGCTAGAACCGGCACGTCTAAAAAACGTGATTGTCATTTTTACAATTTTGTAATTCTAATACTTTTCTTTATTTTTATCGTCACGTCTACAACCTTGTACGCGTGATAAATACTTGACATCGATTGGCGGGTTAGGAATAGAGTCTATTTTATTGTAGTGTTCAAACACAATGCTTATTAAATCATTTCCACATTGCCATTATCAAAAATGATATATAGCAGAATCATCGCGAATTCTTCATCACGAATCCTGAAAAATATTTGCCATATTCCTACACTTGAAGTTTGCTAGATTAAATTTGAGGCATTATTTCATAAAAATCATTTGCCGCCCTAGGCAACGCAAATTGAAGAATCAGATCCAATAAATTGCAGGGGCCATGGATCGAAGATAAACTCGTGATTCACAATCACGCAACTGCCATAAAAACTGCAAACGTGTTTTTGCAGCAACAGTGCTGAACGAAAAGTTTTTGAGAATAACCAAAAAAACGGCAGGAACTTTGAAACCATTAAAACGCGTAGTTCCGGGAAAATAAATTACGACAGGTACTCGACGAAGCTTCAGTAAACAAAAGCGAATCCTCTGAGATCGTGAAAATTGAAATTCCATCAAGGGTTTCGGTTGTACATGCAGCGTATTGAACGCGGGGTACAATCGTAACGGATAAATAATCAGCATCGTCTGCACCGAGCGCAGCGAAGAGCTAACGAAAAGAGGGAGAACACGTAGGAGAAGAGAGAGGCTGGTTGATCGTGTCGTTTCGTCGTGTACATCGACGAGCAGTGAATCAAAAGAGGGTTGGATATTATTGAAGGGGATGAAAGTCAGCCGGTTGATCGTTTGCGAAGTCAGGACGGAATCCGCGGGGGTTTGAGCCGGCGTGCCGGTAGTACCGGCCAGAGCTTTGCAGAGGGATGGAAGACTGTGTGAAAATCTCCCGAGAGAAACGAGAGTAAAGAGACAAAGGAGCATTCCGGTTGCTGTGGAATCGCTCACTTCTCGAACGAGAAGCGAAACATGGCGTATCTACATCCCCGTTTGCTACTCTCTCTCTTTCTCTCTCTTTCATCCCTTAGGCCCTATTCTCTTCGAAGGGTACCACTCATCCCCCGATCTGGTTTGCTATTATCCCTCGTTCTAGACACATATACGTTACCACGTACAACATGCGACTCCGTCCGTGTGACTTTCGCAAGACAAACGCACATCGGGATACGAGAGCACACGTCTGCGGCATTGCGGAATCGTAGCAGACCTCATTGCGCAAAAGCCTTCGACAACGTCACGATTATTAGCGATACTCGAGTTTGCGCCTTTTCATTCGTCCGAACCCCCTCCCGCCCCTCTTCTGTTCCCCCCAAAGCACGTAGGGTGTATCGTATTGTACGAGCTGTGCGGAGACGTGGACGTGGTGAGATTAGCTCGCGGTTCACAAGTGGAGGCCTCTCCGGAACGGAGCTCCCTATGAGGGGGTGGATATAAATCGAGGTCTTGCGAAACCAACAAGGGCGAACGATCCGAACACTGCAAATCCAAGTCTATGTTTTTTTAACACCGTTACACGTGGCAAACTTGTTGTCAATTTTTGCACATTTTTCGCAACGAGACATTACGAAATTCGTGATGGCAGGTTTATTTTAATCATTCATTTTTTATGCATTCATACATTTATACTTGATATTTAAATTTATTCAAATATTAATTGCAAACTGATTAAAATGTTAATTAAAAATTTATTTTATGTGTATATTATTTAAATATTAATAATGTGTTCTTTTTATTCATTCTTATTTTATGTATTCATAAATTATTATTATTACTAAGGTATTCATTAATAAAATTGTATGATTCGCTTTATATGTTTCACTTGAATGAAAAGTTCGCAAAACATTTGATAACTAAACGTGGCTTGATAACTAAATATGAAAATCCTTGTTCACACCTGTCGTGTATTTTCAATGTAACATCAGTGTTAAATTTGAATGCGGTTCAAATATTTAAAAGCACTCATGGAAGATTTTTCATTTTCTCGTAACATCACTCAACAGTGTTGTTTCTCAATGACTCGCAGCATTGACACGTGTTGATTTCGAAAATAGCACGTGTTCGTCACCCGAAGTAACTCAAATTGAAGAGGTAGGTTCAACGTACGGTGGGAGGGTCAAAAAGATTTTCGACGTCGATAAAAATAAATGAGGAATTTTCGTTGAGTTCGAACGATGGAAACTTCAACGCGGTACGATGCAAACGTCAACGTCATGATATGTGGGCTCGTAGAAAGAGCCTTTAGCGTTATCCAATGTCTTTCATTTTCCATGTGTCCATATGCGTGTGTGTCATACGTATATCGCATATGCTTTCATATGCTTCCTTTCTCTTGAATATCCCCTCCCTCTTAATCGTTGCTCCTCTCATACTTCCCTCTTTCTCTCTTTACCGAGTACAGCATACGTATCAGTGAACGGAGTAGCAAGTTCCTCGGATAAATCGCATGGAGCCCGATGGGTACTGGAAGTGGAGCAGCAAGGGGGTTGGTCGGCTTGACGTATACAAGCGGATCGAGCACGTAACTCCCGTCTCGGTGAGTACACCGAGCTTATTTTAAAGCCTCTCGAATCGAATGCTAGCCGCGTAAAGGAAAAAAGGCGCTGGGAGGGGGGGGGGGATGGTTCAACCTACGTTGCAAACGGCACCCTGACGACAAATATTCCGCATTTCTAGATCCCGAGGAAAACGGATACCTCTCTGCACGTGCACTTTCGGGCTGCATCCACGACACAATTGCGATTCAATGCAGGGGGTGGTGGCCAACTCTACTTGTGTACGGATTCAACAACTGACGAGTGTACTTTCAATTTTATCCGCGTTTTCAACGAATCGATTGGATGAAAAGGTATATCTTGTTACTATATATTATCAGAACAATAGTTATTGAAATAATCATTGTTACTACTATTAAAAAAATCCTATGTAGCTTTATTATTATTATTATTATTATTATTATTATTATTATTATTATTATATACTAGCTGTGCCCTGCAACGCTTCGCTGTGGTTACATGGGTGAGAAATGAACAACAAAAGACAGCATACGTATCATTTAAGTTTCATTTTTCAATACTTGTGGGTGAACAATATTTTTTGTTTGGGTTTGTTTGGATTTGTTTTGTTGGATGATGACCCAAACAAATCCAAACAAACAAATCCGAACAAAAAATTAAGAATTAAAAAAATTAAACATTTAAACAATATCTTTTCATGTTGTAAACTATAACCTATATTTTAAGTTCGGCACCTAGAAGTAGAGCGGTGAAAACAGCATTCAAATCCATGCAGTAGTTTTTGAGTGATGCGCGTACAAACATACAGACAGACAGACACACAGACAAAAATTCTAAAAGCTGTTGATTTGGCTTCTTGGCTTCTGTTGCTCTAATAAAGAACCCCCATATCATTTTTTTTTAAATATCTTCAATGTACAGACATCGGTCTGTTACAATTTTATTATAAGTAAAGATGATCAATATAACTACAATATTATAATAATTTAAATATCTCAATATTTCAATTAATTCATTAATAATTCTTGCTATTATCATAAATTTGTATATTATTATTATTATACGTTATATTTCAGTTTTATTATAAGAATAACAGATGAAGGAATTAATCATTATTTTATCACCAACGCGGATGGCGGACCTGCAGTTCCAGTAATAGGGAAGATTGCGGAGCGCAGCTTTCACGTTTGAATCTCTCTCTCATGGTTTCGCGGACGAAACCACCGAGAGGGCACGGACGCGTACGAGGGAGCGGACAAAAACGAGATTTACGATTTCACCAGGCGGGAAGAAGGCTTTCCCGCGCTCCTAGCACCATTTTTGGCTCAACAGCGGTCTCTCGCGAGGTCTCCCCTTAAATGGTTGAAGCTCCGGTGGGGGACTCACTCTACACACCCATATACACATGCCCGTATTATTTATTTATTTTTTCGCGATATCGCGGGCACTCGTTACGGTGAGTCGCAACGGAGGACACCAAGGGAAACGTACGTACAGGTACAAAAGTTGTGTGAAACGCACGCACGTGTGCCCCCGTGCACGGAGATACCCACAGTGAATCGGTCGGTTCTCGAGCCATTTGATGTACAAACTCGACGTGTTTCCTTCATTTATATACATATGTATTATAGGCGTATATATGGCTGTGTTTATTGGCGAAGGTGACTTTGAAGACATTCGACTTCGAGAACTGTCATTGTCCCCATACTCGAGATTATCGAAGTTTCAGATGACACCGAAGTTCGCATCGTCCTAACGTAATGGATACTACTTTTGTCTCCAATCGTAATAGTCTTTTGCAGACTTGACTTCGTGATCGTTAAATAAAAGATGTGAATAATATTTGGTGGTTTTCATAGATTAAGGCAGGAAGACCATTTACCAGCTCGAAAATTTCGGTTTCTTATGATTTTTTTTTACGGCAGGAATACACATAGAAATTTCGATCTTAAAATATGTTTCGTTCCCTATTTTAATTGTTTGATAAAAATATATACACTTTTTTCATGCAAATTCCTCATTGTCTATATTAATGTCTAGGAGATGATTTTTAAAAAAATTCCGCACTGCTGGAGACTTCCCTCACGCTGTAAATATCGGGAAAACAAAAATCATAATGATTCCTAAAAACAAGACCCATACGTTGTTGATGAACCAGGATTTTTGAAACATGTGAAAAATTCAGCAAATGGCAGCTTAATAAAGTTAATTTTGTGGTTTTTCATGAAATTTTTGCTATATTTGAAGGCAAAAGTAGGTTTTATTTTTGGAAATCAAAATAATATTGAGGTTCACCAACAAACTGTTGATGTAAAGAAGACGTGTGACAAATTTCATCGAAATCGGTGGAACAGTTTCGGCGTAATCACTCCAGCAGTTGAGGAAATCATAGTTTTGAAAAAAACGTGCCCAAAGTTGCATATAGCTCTGTTCACTCGGCACGAACGCTCTTGGCGTCGTTTTGCGATGATTCCAAAAATTCTTCGAATTTCGCTGTAAAAATTGGACATGATATTCTTAAGAAATTGAACTCTTAATTGATGGAAAAAGCATACATTTTTTTCAAATTTGTAAATTGTCTTCCTGCTTCAAATCTGCTCAGAGAAATTCCACCAAGATGCTTTATATAGAAAGCAGATGTGATCGTCGGACCGTCATGCCTATTTTCCATAAAACAGGTCGAACAAATGACTCACTTCAGCAAAAAGTTTGAAGTACATTACTATTTTGAACGACACTTTTTTGGCACTAATAATCGTTTGGCACTAATCAATCAATCAATCAATCAATGTACTTGAAATAGCCGCATCAATAGCCTACTCCACCAGAGGGTTAAACACCCGGTACACGTGTGAGGCTCGTCCAGATTACGGCATGAAATAGGTGAAAAGTACGTTTCGGAGATACCAAGCGATTATTAGTGGTGAAGGTGGGTGAGCCGGTCGTTAACAATAAAGCATCAAGGTTGATATCATGTAGTATACGCCTATTTTTATTCAGTGCCTCTTCACCAATTCTTTTCAAAGTTCGCCGTACACGCTCTGATCAGACACTCTGTGTAAGTGAATATAAACCGTCAGTGATGGAACAAAAGTAGCCCAAGCTTTTTTGGTCTGTTTCTTTATAAACTTTTAAGGCCTTACATACGTCCAGCAGAGCCGAAAACGCACCAAAAGTGCGTTTCGTTTTTGAGGAGGGATAGGAATAATAATTCATAAAAAAAAATTATTACACATTGTTTATTACTCTGTTAAGTTAGTAAAAAAATTTATTTCAATTTTTTTTTCAAAAATTGACATATGAAACATGATATTCTTTGAAGCACCGAAAAAAAAAGTTGCTCCATGGCTGACACGATTTCTTCTCCAAAAATTGACGGATCTGAAAAATGTAAACAAATTATTGTAAAATAAGGCTGTCGTTATATTCTGTCAAGCCGGATTTTTGAAATTCGAAAAATTGAACAATTTACAGTAATTAAAAAAAAAGTTGACACTTAAATGTTTTTATAAAATTATCTAATTAAAATTTCAAAAATCCGGCTCGACAGGCTATAGAGAAAACGATTCCGAATATTAAACAAAAAAATCATCGAAAAATATTGAAAACTGTACGAGTTATTATGTCGGCCAATTCAGAAAATGTCGTTTCCAGAAAAACGCGTTTCGCTCGAAGTCGCACGCGGCTAGAGCAACAACTTAATGAATTTTTTCAATTTCTTCAGTCAACTTACGTTTAATCTCCGATTCCAGCTTCATATTGGACACCTTCCTTGTCCGTGAAAAATTGCTGTTGCTTATTTTTCTGCAATCGACGAATTGTCCTGGCTTCTTTCGTCGCTTTG
>JAPYZJ010007068.1:0-11080 GCA_030522765.1 Ophioninae sp. B BG-2022a
CTGACTTCAGATTCGTAATCAGCGACCCCGAAAACCCCCGAGTAAGAATTTTCATGATGATAGGATCGTTCAAAAAAATGTATGCTTCTAAGGGTTAATAATGTGGGCTCATTTTTAGACCCGTAAAACTCAAGATATTCAATTTTTTTACTTGAGTTTTAATCGAATTTTTTTTCTCATAGAGATATGTAAATGTAAATCATTTTTGTTTCCAATTGGAGAACATGCTTGCTTTTGAATGAAGAAAGAGTTGTATAACATTGTTGAAAGTCTGTTCATATTTCCTTTGTGCGCCAGATCGAAGAGAGGTATCAGTTGTTGCGAGCTGCAGTTCTCCAACATCAGAAGGGCTACCAGATGGCGATGATCGGAGCTGGAATAGACAGGCATCTGTTTTGTCTCTACGTAGTATCGAAATACCTCGAAGTCGATTCTCCATTCTTGAAGGTGACTCTTCATTGCGCTTCCGCAGCTATGCAGGCTTGTTTTCTCATCGCTTTCGTTCCCAACCTCCGTAACTTTTCGAATATCCGCTAAACTGAAACTTAAAACTTTTGGTCGAGAATTGCAGCCCCGCTGTAATAATATTTTTCCCTTAATAATCAGACCCAAATTGTATCCTTCAAATATCGGTTGGTAGTTTTAAAAAATGACACAATTCTGAGATTTTTTTTGGCCAGAAAGAGAATTTCTTTTGCGTACTTATCAGTTTATAATATTTCGATAATTTATGTTTATTGATTTTTCCATTCCCATTGGACAGAACGTTTGGTCAAGGTTATCTTTTTTCTAACCGATACGATAGCATCAACCCAGTTTAACCATCATGAAATTCTTCAAGAGTGTGACTACGGAGAGTTACGAAAATTGATGGCGTTCCTTAAAGGCATGACGAACATCGACATAACCTCACAAATTTTCGAAATCCTGTTTTCTCAGCGTCGATTAAATTGACGGTGAAAAATCGAGCATCGGTCTTTGTAGAATTCATAGAGACAGAAATACATGCTTGAATTTTCCGATAAAAATGTCACGTCTTTGAGGAATTGCGATTTTTTAATTTCGACTATTTCTCTCGCACTCGTGCGTCACGTGGTATGTCTTCGACATGTCCTTAATTACTCTTGATAATGATGATATTACTTCATCGCTTAATCCAAATCATTAGGAAGTTTTGAGCGAGCCCTGGAGACTTTCAACGTCGCAGACTCCGCACGGACAGACCCCGAAACTGGACCTCAAGAAGTTTCCTAACTGTATATCAGCCGGTGGTGGATTTGGTCCGGTAGCCGATGACGGTTATGGCGTTTCCTACATAATAGCGGGAGAGGACCTTCTGTTCTTCCACATATCGAGCAAGCGATGCTGCCAGAATACGGTGAGTGAATCTTTCACTCTTCGATCTCGACGTGGCTATTTTTCTAATTCCGTGTGACCGTTTCAGAGCGCCACGAGGTTCGCTCTGCGAATAGAAGAGGCCCTCGCTGACATACAGTCGCTGTGCGAAACCGAGAGAAAACTGAAGAATCATTGAGCGAGATTTCGACGTTCACACCCATAATCGTTACAGGATAGTCCTTAGAAGAGAAGAAAGCGTCGGAGGAGTCCACTCAGAAAAAAAAAAACAAATACGGCAGCGCGTTAGATCATTGTAAATAAACTAGCTGTAGCAATGTTTTTTTTCGAATCGCCGCCGAAAGAACGGTCGTATTTTACTTTCGCATCAGCTGGCATCTTAAGAAGAAGAAAAAAATCAAAGCCGGCCTGCGTCGCGACAGTCTATAACGATCGGAAGTTTATATTCGATTTTTTTAAGTGACCATCGGAAAGACCGATCGTACGACAATCCACGGGTTCTTGAGATTCTTCACGACGTTATTTCGAAAGTATTATGCTCACGCTCACGAATACTTGCAGATTTCACCCGGATTTACGTTCCACCGGTAGGCCGATTTTCGCAACTGCGTTACAAAGATCTTCCGAGAGAACTTTTATACATAAATACGCAATCTAGATACGAGTACGACAAGATACGCATACGAGAGGTAGCTTCGATTAGTTCGTTGTTTCTTTTTTTTTTTTTTTTTTTTTTTTTTTTTTTTTTTTTTTTTTTTTTTTTTTTTTTTTTTTATTTTTTTATGCGATGCCATGAAAAGAATAACTGTTTGCCCCCAGTCCTAAATGTGCAAATATCCCTTACCACACTCGTGGAACTCTATCAATGCAAATTATTTTAATACTATACATATATATATATATATATACACGCTCATATATATACATGCACATGAAAAAATGTGCGATTATACAGTAACTATTTTATACACGGGACTTTCATTGTAAACCTCATTGTAACACGAATAACACGGATACATTTGTTGAGAGTAGACATTATATTTCCTGCGACATTGGTGCTGTTTTGAGCCAATCGACGTATTCTTCTTTTTTTTTTGTCTGGGTACTGTTCATCATGGTTTATTATCGAATGTTTTATTAGATGACAGGACGAGGGCGCTATACTTTTTACACGCGCAATTCTCCATGTGAAAAACAAAATACGTACTCACCAGAGTCGCGTACGTCATTCGTTTTGCGTAGCTAAGTATAAGTTGTACCTTTGGGATATATGTACAGATTGAACGTTTCAAAGATCCAGGAAGAATATAACGTTTTTCTTAGACTGTCACTTTGGCCTCTTCGTCTGTTCCGTTTTCTTCCGAACGTCGTCCCTGGTAAGGTCAAGCTGGCGAGTGATTTCGCGACTTCGCTGTTTATGCCTGTTGGACAAGACAACGTTTCTGATCGTCGAGTGCAGAAAACGCTTGTTTATCGTCTCCCGCGGCTTGATCCAACCACTCGGCCCCATCGTTTCTGCTCTTCGCGCGCCTACTTTCGCCTCTTCCAACAGAGCCTCCGCGGCAAGTCTGAATAAAAGGAACAAAGAGTTGGGAACAATCTCTAGTTCTGGAAAACCTAGGGATACCAGATGTCCGGTTTTAGACCGGACAATCCGGTTTTAGACCGGACAATCCGGTTGTTTTTATGCTTGTCCGGTCACAAAATTCTTGGTAAACCGGACACAAAGTGCACAAAGTACATTTATCTATTAAGAAATTTGAAAAAATACAACTTGTCCAGTTTTTTCTTTGAACACATCTGGCATCCCTAGGAAAACCAGAAATGGTTGTGGTCAACCTTTGGAAACTGCTGTCTGCCTCGGTATACGAAATTATCGTTCATCATTCCGAAATGAAAAGTTCTAACGTTTTCATTTGAATATTTGGTCCTGACGAACTATTTCTTACGGAATTTATAAAACAAAGTCCATAAAAACGTTAATTAAAATTTAAGTGCTCCAAGCTCGACTGTTATTTTGATTTTCTGGTGGAACGCTGACGGTACCTGTTTAAGGTTTCTTCGTCCATAATGGAATTTCTCCGTCAATGCTTTAATTTCAACCGGTAATTCCTCACTATTTACTTTTTAGTTTCACCTCTTCACCTCCCGAGACCGCGATTCATCAAAACCGTACGAAAACTGCATTAGAATACGGTTGCGAGCATTTTCAGCAGATAAATAAACTTAGTTTTGAAGAGGTTAGGATTGGATGAGCGTGTATCGAAAGATTCGATTCTGGGTATCTTCAGCACACAGGAGTGCCAATGGCTTCAATAATCCCTAGATCGACTAAGGGTTCGAACTTTTTGACGAGGCGAGAACGATTAAATTATTATGCGTTTTCACGACGAATGATTAATGATTTTATTGGTCGATGATAAAACCATCCAATACGATTTATAACGATTGATTCATTCAAAGAAGGCGAATAGTGATTCGCTTCTTGAGACGGAATTTTAGCACATTTTACCGGCGAGCAGGAGGTGGAACAAACCGGTACTTTTGATATGGGAAAATACCGAAAGATTTTAGTATTCTATTCTGCCACCCATAGCGCCATTTATGATATGAGAATCTTATATCTCCAATAAACAAAACGTATCTGTAGGTCATACTTATATAACAAGATAACGAAAATATTTTTAAAAATGTATCGCCGAATAGTATTTTCCGAAACTTATTTATTGGTAAATAATTATATCCTTCATACATACCTCCATGATTGTTTACTGAAATAAGTATACTTACGAAATTACGAAGTTGCCACAAAGCATCTTTTCACTTTGAAAAATGTATTGTACGCATGCGCAAAAGTATTTCAAGACTTTAGCGTACACATTATTAAAAATCATTTAGTCGGGGCCGAATTCTTCTCTCAGAATGACTAGCGCCACGTGGAAATGAAAAGTTGAATTAAAACACGCGGATGAAACGCGATTGATTTTAATTGATGGTTGAGAGGAGTACGGCTTGCCGTTTCCTTGCCGGCGAATCTCCAATCGCAAAGGGGCAACCCTTTTTTTCTCTATATTCCCTAGAATAGTTCTCGATTGGGCGCTAGTGTTATTTCGTATTGGCAAATCGCGATAGGACCCTCTGTCCTTTCATCATTGTCAACGGCAACGGCTATGCCGTTTTTCGATCGATTCATTGAGTTTTCCGTGTTAAAATATGCCACTTTACGAATCGTTGCCCTCGCCAAACGTCAGTAACGTTAATTATCCTTGGATAAACGACGGATCGATGCGCGAACGACCATACTTTACGAGTTCTCGATTAATCGTGCTCTCTCATAACGAAAGCCACGTGTTCTTCGGTTTCTGACATTTTGAACTCTTACAGGTATGTATATCCGTCCGGCGCGTCCGTGTGTCTTCCCCCCGCGACCCTCCTCTCCTTGCCTGGTTTTGCACGTATTTTCGTTCGAAACGCTGTACGAACGAGATTCTCACATCCGACCACCCACCGATCGGACGCTGAAAATTCTTCTTCGCGTTTTAATCATTCCAAAACGTCGATTCGATTATTATTGGCGACGTAAAACGTATTTCGGCGATATCGATTCTTTGTTCAAAGGGGGAAGGCATGCTGATACAGAATGACGGAGTTCGTGGACGGTTGGGTTTTTGGTCACACGCTAGGAGAAGGCGCCTACGGGGAGTAAGTACGATTTTTCACACTTTTCCCCTCTTTCGAGAAAAAAAAAAAAACCCGGCGGTGACGTTTCGTTGATATCCAAATTTTTCTTTTTTTTTTTCAAAATTTCGACCTCTTTTTCAAAATGTCGATACGCTTATTGACGTCTCTGTAATCGGTCGTTCGTTGTCTTTTCTTCTCCAGGGTGAAACTCGTTATAAACAAATCCACCGGCGAAGCCGTCGCCATGAAAATGATAGATCTGGAGAAACATCCGGATGCTCGCCAGAGCGTTCGTAAGGAGACTACGATACACAGAATCCTATCGAATCCGCACATTATTCAGTATTTTGGACAACGCAGCGAATCCACCATGGAGTATATTTTTTTGGAGTACGCGTCGGGTGGCGAACTTTTCGACAGAATAGGTATGCCGAATGTATCGATACGTAAAGAAGAGTCACTTACAGAAGCCTTATCAACATGAGTTTCAAAGCAATTGTAAAGTTCTATTTAAAAAAAGAAATAATTACTTTACGCATTGAAGTTTGTGATATTGATGTACCATTAATATTTTCGTTTATTATCACTGCCATCTTTGTCATTACTCAAAATGTTTTCAATAAATTTAGGTTAGAGTTCTTTATTAGAATATTAATAAAATTATCACGGCAGGTCTGGTCTGCTAATGCAAGCTTGCAACAATTTTTCTCTTCTCCAACTACGCAAACTTCAACATCATATTTTTTCAGTGGAAATAGGCCCCTCAGAAATGATTTTCTTTACCGAGTTAAAATAATGTAGAATATTTAATTTTACATCACTCACATTGAAACTAAGCATACGCTAAAGAATTTTCATTAAGGGTAAAAAATGTGGCCAAAAATGTCGTAATATATATTAGCCAAAAATAGCCAAAGTGGTGATCGACTATTTGTCGCATAAAAAAAACTAACTCTGTTATAATTTAATTTTTCTTTTTTTCTTGAATACAAAAAGATCATGGGTCAATTCCAATCAGCTCTTGACAGCTCTGGGATGTATAAAATATTTAGAGCGACAAAAATTGAAGTAGGTGAAAGTACATCAACTAATGTATTGCAACAAATATATATAGAAATTCTTTTTTACGACTGTCTGATTGAAGAAATTGCGAAGTATTCTTACTTTCAGTAGCAGTGTACGTGAGGTAGAAAACAAATAACATTTTTATCCCTGCATCGATATAACATCGATATTTATCGATTATTTTCAAATATATATAAGCCAGAGAAATAATGGTTGAAATTGATCATTAAATTGATGTTTTTTCCATCAACTGATTCGAACGATAATGACTTCAGAACCAGACATAGGAATGCCTTCCTGGGAAGCTCAGAGATACTTCAAACAATTGCTGTCCGCGGTAGAGTACCTGCACAGTCGTGGGATAGCCCATAGGGACCTGAAGCCGGAGAATTTATTGTTAGACGATAAGGATAATTTGAAAGTGTCGGATTTTGGACTTGCGACGGTGTATCGGTTGCAAGGAAAGGAGCGTTGTCTTGACAAGCGATGCGGCACGTTGCCGTACGTCGCGCCGGAAGTACTATCACGACCTTATCACGCCGAGCCGGCTGACATCTGGTCCTGCGGAATAATATTCGTCGCTCTTCTCGCCGGAGGTAAATTGAAACCAGATACGTTACACGCTTATAGCGCGACGTTTATGTTTCGCAAGGTGATCGAAAATATTTTTCGATCGGATATTACGACACTCACGTTTCGATATATCTAACGCTAATCAAACTTACGTCCTTTAGTTTATAACTGGTCCGTATGTGAAATGTATAGAACTGCCTTGGGATCAGTCCATGGCAGAATGCCCGGAGTATGTGGCATGGCGAGAGGGCAAATACATGTCGTTGACGCCCTGGAAGAAATTGGACAATACAGCGCTTGGATTGATACGAAAAATTCTCGTTCACGTACCGTCAGGGAGATACACGATTAAGGATATTAAAAATCATCGGTGGTACCTCAAAAGTTTCCGCAGAGGTACGATATTAATTTTAACTCCTTTTCCTTTTTTCAACGCAAGACTAATTTAGATGCTCTCCATTGGGCTTAAACGCGACGACTCTGCGTCTGGCGCGTTCTTCTTTTTAACCTACAATAGTTTGTCCTTCGACTTATTATGGCATCTCGTTGGAGTATCGATATTTACGATTTTTAAAATCGATTTTTCACGACGTTAAAAAAGAATTTTTATCAGCCGGAAAGGAAACTTTAATTAGTCCCAATGAAAACACAGAAGCAACTTTTTTTTTAATCCCACAAAAGTCACAATTATGTGTAGTTCAAAAACCAAAAAAAAAACAGAAAAACTTCGTTTTATTGTAGGTTAAAAAGAAGAACGAGCCGTCTATCAAATTGTTATCGTATTCCCCAAGTAATCGTCCAACGATATTTGAAAAAACGAAGCGTTTTTGCAGGAAGTCTAAAAGTAGCTTGTTTTTGGGTCGATCGTAAGATATCCTGGCACAAGGTATTTTCGTCCGGCAAACAGGTATCGAACTTATGTTTTGATGACAGATCCAGCACCGGGAGTGCTGTTTTCTTGGTCAGGTACTGAGTGACTCTGAGTACACGAATGCAATTACTCAAGGCGACTCGGTACCCAACCCGGAGGGCACTGAAAACATCCGTGGAGTCTCGACGACGCATCGTGGAAGCATTCCGGAAGCTTTTGCCTTTACTTTGGTAATACAGCTCTATGATGAATTAAAAGATTCATAAAGCTCGATTACCAAAGCAAAGAGCGTTGGCTATCGCAACGTAAATTGGATCAACGAAGCGGATATTCGCTGTACGAGAAACTACGCGATCAAGAATAATAGCGATAAATGTCTTCCGTTCTCTCTTTGGTTATCTAGCTGTATGATCGTTTCAATTTCATAAAGCTGGAATACCGAAGTGCGGTCGGCAGTGCACCTCACCAGGAACGATTATCACGACTGGCTTCGTTTCGTCGCGACCTTCCAAATAGTTATGCGGTATATTGTGGATACGTGGATTCATGGGGTTTGAGTTGAAGCATTGTTGGAACTTTCTATTCAACCTATTTTTTTTTTATTATAAAAAGTGATGAATTGCAGATTCCTTGTAAACCGCAAAATCCGATATCTAAAAAGTGGTTGCCAGATTTTCTTCACTCGAATCTGCAAGAAGAAGATTTGTCAAGAAGAAATAATTTTCATTGCATTCCAACGATGCAAACTTGAACGTCATGATGATTCTGGTGCTGTTCCAACAGTTGAACTATTTTTTGGCGATTTCGGAGTTGCTGATCAGCGAAAAAAGAATATCTGGGATTTCTCAGACCGCGAGCTTTGCTTGATTGTTTCCCTTTATTGCATCACTCCTATTAGAGTAACCTCTCGATAAAATCAGGGTCATCATGTTGACTGATGGATATTACGACGTTTGAAATTTCAGATTGCAACGATGTGGAAAAGGATCGCGTCGACGGCTCGATTGCAAAATGCATGCGTTCCGACGATGAGGAAAACTTGACGAGACTGTGCCTATCCCAACCGGAATTGCCGGGCATGGAGAAAGTCGAAACGGTACAAATTAATCTCGAGGAAAGACCCGGTTTCTCCTTCTCGCAGCCTGCCCACGTTGAGGATCTTTTGCTGTGCACGCAACTTCAAGCTATGCAAAATACCCAAACGAGTCAGGTATGCGGATCTACATTTTGTCTTTCCTTCTTTTACGAGCTTTCCTAATACGAGAAAAATACGCAAAACGCACTCAGGGTTCTATAAATATGCAGATTAATGTTTCTTCAGCATAACATTTCGTATCGAGAATTATCTTGGACATTTTACCTTTTTAAATCGCAGAATACTTTCCAACGTCTCGTCCGACGTATGACGAGATTCTTCGTTAAAACGGATTGCGAATCGACGGTGAAAACTCTGATCAATTGTTTGGAGAACGAGAATTATAATTATCGAATAAACGACGTCGGCATCGTAAGTAACTATAGATATCGAGCGTTCAGAATACTTTCGTACTTTGTTTAGGCTTCAAGAAAATCCTTTTTTTTTCTTTAGATCACCGTCTCGACGGTCGACAGAAGAAAAATGCCTCTCGTATTTAAGGCAATAATCGTCGATATGGACGGAAAGATATTGGTCGATTTTCGCTTGTCCAAAGGATGCGGTCTGGAGTTCAAGCGACGCTTCGTCAAAATCAAGAGCTCGTTGAGCGAGGTTGTTATGAAGGGACCGGTGACTTGGCCTATTGCCGTTGCCACGAAAACTATGCCTTGACCGTGTGCACTATTTCAGTTCACGGGAATACTCGCTACATGTACTGTTTCCATTATGTTTACCAAATAAAATGTATTTCTTTTGTATTTTTTGTCTTCTTTCTATGAAACGACGATCAGCCCCTCGAACACATCGCTTTTGTCTTTCTCCTTGCCAATTTCTTTCGATTGGATTTGGCATTGGCAAAATGATAATTATTTACATTGAAGCTCGATGTAATCCAGACGAGAAAACTTTTCACTTGTCGATTGCGAGCGTATCCGGGTACGTTCTCAAGAACACGGAATTCACGAGAGCAAGTAAGAAACGTATATGGATAGATTCATGTACATACACATAATTACTAAAACTATACCAAGAGCGTTGGTAAGGCTTTTTTTCCGGGCCAAGCTTCTTTCGCGTATTTCTTCTTTTTTGGTTCCACCGTGTGTGACTCCATCGATCCTGAAATTTCGGTCATGTGAGAAGGCTCCGTTTGCATCTGATGTGGCGTCATTTCCACCTCCGGGGCGGGATTCGGTAGAGCTATGCCGAGACGAGACGTGAGTGACGTCAGAGCCGTCGAGAAGGGATTGCTCGGCAACGAGGAAGTCGTAAATTGCTCGGGAGGTAAATCGTGATAGAGCTGCGGCGCCGACGATGACTGCTGTATGTGTTTCAATGGATTGTGACTCTCTTCCGTCAGGGATATCAATCCACCTTCTAGTCTCATTCTCTGAAAAGCAAACAAACAAAAAAACCCATAAAAATTCCACACGAGAGGGGAAACTTCTTATCGACGTATTTATATTTTTTGGAGAGATCAGCCATTCAGAGATTGACCCTGGTTACATGTCACGACTCAACAGCTGTTTCATCGCTTACCTCATCTGTACAATTCATAATTATCACGTACCTTACTAGGAACAACTGTAGTTTGTACGAGATTGCGGAAACGACCAACCGACGGATCAACATCCTCCGGATTAATGACTTCCTCATCGTCGTTGAACGTTATACCCTTTTTCTTGCGTTTTCTCGTCGGCTTGTGAACATCGTCGTCACTGATACCGAGCATCGAGATTCGCCTGTTATGCGCAGTGTTGAATTCTGTCAAATTCTAAAAAAAACATTTTCACATCTTTGAGTGAATCTGGCTTTACCCGAAGCTTATGATAAGGACAGGTCTTCAAAGCATTGTCAAGCTTACGTCAAGCTCCGTTTCCGTCTCAGGAAGACCCAAAAGTCCCCCCGCATCTATATCATCCAAGGACTTCTCCATTTCTTCTATTATGGCTCTCGCTCCACTCTGAGGCCTCTCTCGGATAATATAGTATCGTGTGGAAGCTCCGAAATGAAATGTACTGTCGATAGGCAATTGGGTGGGTTTGTGCGATTCCAACCTCATATTCCCAATGTACGTGCCATGAGCTAAACACGAAGAAATACTTTAGTTGTTTCGCCACTTAGTTAGCTTTGCAAATAAGCTGTATTTGGATGCTAGAAACGTAGCTGTGTCACGACTCTGCTGAGCCACGTTTCGTATGAAAATTTTGATTTACTGATCATTTCAATCACGCAGTGAGAAAGAGTGATCGAAATGCAGTCATCGAAATGCATTTTGCAGGTAAATGGTTGATGGAACTTTGATTAACCCTTAGAAGCATACATTTTTTTGAACGATCCTATCATCATGAAAATTCTTACTCGGGGGTTTTCGGGGTCGCTGATTACGAATCTGAAGTCAG
>JAPYZJ010007069.1:0-10028 GCA_030522765.1 Ophioninae sp. B BG-2022a
GCTATGGGGATAGAGATAAAGACTTTGGACCAAACTAGTATAAGGGACAAATTCGGTAAACTCGTTTTAACTGCATACTGATTTTATTATAACTAAGAGATCGGACCAAGAAGTCCGTCGGAACGATGGGGATAATAAAGAGTAAAACAAGTGTCGCTCACATTGGATGATAGTGTGTGATACTCGCACTCGCTGTTTTTATTTTGTCACCGCTCGTGAATTCGAAGCCCTAGCTGCAGCCTGGTGTTGGTGGGATTGTTCGTGTATGAGACGGTCGAAAGTACTCTTGAGGTCGTATGTGTGTTCTTACAACTACGCGATAACGAGATACGATGTTTAAAGGTATATGATCGTGATACACAATAAAAAATGAAGAATAACTCGGGTATATTTCTGAATATTTCTATATAAAAATTTATAAGTTCGCAAAAGGAAGAGATGTGATGCGCGTAAGTTGTTCGCGAATAGATAGTTAATTAATCTTTTCCGAGGAAAGGTTGTCGGAAGACTGAATTGGAGGACGAATCTTTTTGTGAAGTCCAATTTTAAGAGGGGATGACTTATGGGAGAAAATAACTTAAGGAGGGAATGATTCGCTTGATGCATTTCTTTCTGGATTGGTCAGTGACGTATAGCGTAATTCGCGATTGATTGCAAGGCGATGTATTTACGCATACATATATCAATTCGTAAAATCGGTCTTATATGCATTTTATGTGATAGAGGTTGCATCGCAAGGTAGTAGACCTTTGTTCCGTAATTCGGCGAAATGACATATGATGCGTACAGGTTGATAGATATGACAGAGCTGGGTTTGGTATCCTTATGCTTTTGGCACTCTTTGTCTCGGATAATTTTAACGAGCGTTCAAGAACACCGGATGTTGAGGCGTCTTGGTCGCCTGTTGTTACGCCACTAAATGATTAGCGGATGAACGGATTTATTTATGCAAGATATAGGTTCATATGTCACCCTAGTGATGCTTCCATTTCCCTTTGAGTGTAATAATAGACGATTTTTTAAAAAAGTTGACATTCGACACCCTTGGTCGCATTTTCAAGTCCTGTGATCACCAATATCATAATTTCGCTGAGATTTTTTTAATTTCGTGAATTTCATTAACGATGCTAGTAATCTCAACTACCAATTAATGCAAAAAACATTGTCAATTTAATAAAATAAGTTAAGTTTTAGTTAGTCATGGTTCACAAAAATATTGATAGTAAACTTTGACACTTCATTTTGGAAAAAAAAATGTACTACACTACCCTTGGCAAGTTATTTGAAATGATGGCGCACTTAATCCAAATTTCAAATTGGTGCAACACTTGCCACTTTTCTTGCCATTAAAAACTTTGTTTCTTATTTTTTTCAAATTGAGTGCATTTCAAAAATAATAATGGATAATTTTTTGTATTAACATAACGGGGTTTCGAGTGTGTGTAATAAACAAAATTTATAGAATGAGATTCGACAGTGACGATTAAAGAAAAATGTCTATTAACGCTGAACTGAGTAATAAGGATTGTTTTTTTATTTTCCCCAGAACTGGTGGAACTTGGCCTTTCATCCGGTGTCAGATTATCGTTGAGTTTTGGGACACCTTGTATATGTCAATTGTTGACAGTTTTTTATCCATTGGTTTCCTACCTATCACGATTCATTGAACTCTTCTTAATTCCCACAATGTGTCCACCACTTGCTTGCACTTTGGACCTTTACAATTTGTGGGTCTATTCCAAGCCAGGCCTCTGGGATACCCGTGATTTGCTGAGCTTTCCTTATCTCACTTCCCCCGTTGCCTGCCCCTCTCACCGCGATACTCCTTTTTCTTTTTGCTCTTTCGGTCTTCTCAAATTGCCATTTACCTGCTAACACCGCATCAGGTCGTCAGCTTCATTCCTCTCATACCCCTCCAGGTAGTGCTTCTCATCGCCTATTGGTCTTCATTCTCCGCACAGTCTTCTCCCTTTCTTACGTCTCCGGGATACCACTTCCTCGAATTCACCTCATCCCTTAGTTCAGGACTGTTGTGATCTTCCGTTTCTCTTTCCATTTAAGCGCTGGCCATTCCGTTGTTATTGTTGTCGTCCTTTTTCTCTGTGTGCGAAACGTATGCATCACTTACGTTCCTATTTGAATTTAGGGCTTTTAATTCGTTCACCATTTTCCTTGTGGTTTCTTCGTATCTGTTTCTTTCCTTTTCCCAAATCGCTCTGTCCGTGTATATAGCCATTTTCCATACTTCGGCCTCACCGCGCAGGTCTTTCATTATCGCGTTCATATTTTCAAATATGCGAGGTAAAGCTGCCATATGCTCTTTTTCTTATTGTAATCGTTCTAATGTTACTTCTTGTTGTGTCACTTTTTCCCTCCATTTCCAACCTCATTGATTTTTACCAGAAGTTTCTTTTTCAAGAACAGCACTTTTTTCACCCTCTTCGAGGTCGACCGCACTTTCACTACTTCCGCTCTCCCACTGCCATATCCTCCACCACTTTTCAGTTGTTTTCCTGCTTTTATACTGAAGGGTGTCTCAATAAGACTGCACTTTTTCATTTTTAAACGAAAATAAGTATTTTATGACTGAGTTTTGATGTTTTTATTGTATTGTAAAGAAAACATGTACTGATTGAGTATGAAATAAAACTTTCGGCGAATGACACTTATGGCTTCGATGAGAGGCCATTACTACTTTCATCAAATTTTCCATGACTTTTGCACACAGATGTGGCTGTATCTCACCGATGACGCCTTGGATTTCCGATTTGAGCGCAGGAATTGTGCCGGGTTTAGTCGCATAAACCCGAGATTTCATAAGACCCCAAAGAAAAAAATTTCACGGCGTTAAATCGCACGATTTTGGTGGCCAGTTGACATCAGGATTTCGTGAGATAATGTGTTCTGAACATCGTTGCTGCAATAAGTCGATTGTTTCATGCGCGGTGTGGCAGGTTGCGCTGCCCTGCTGAAATTACACGTTGTGCAGATTCATGCCGTCCAGTTCAGGCCACAAGAAGTCGGTTATCATATTACTGTAACGAATTTAGCAAAGTTTGCGTGCGGTTTCAGCGTGACTTTCCCCATTTTTGTAATGGGTTTTCACAATTATAACGGGTTCTTCTTTCGAAAAGCGCTCCATTTTTAATAATCGGGATAAATAGAAGTAACAACTGTCAAATTTCAGAGTCGTTACTTGCAGGAAAAAAAATTCCAATTTTAAAAAGTGCAGTCGTACTGAGACACCCTTTGTTACTTTTATTCGTAAAATGGTCAAACCCGTCATCGGCACCTCTGTTTGCCACGATGTTCCAACCACAAGTCGAATTTATAGTATAGTATTTCTTTATTTCGTGGTATACCTTCAGGGTGTTTACACAAATATCCCCCACTACTTAAGCAATCCGCCTTTTCGGTTTACTTCTTCGTCTTTTATATATTTCTCTCCAGTTTGTTTCTCCTCACATGTCTCTCCAGCACTCGAGTTATGTCTCGCAACCCCTCTCCAGTGTCGGCTACCTTCGCCGACGAGTGCGAACAACGATCACCGTCGGTAATCGTTATGGACGACGAGGCTTCGACGAATGGTTCCGTCTCGACAGATGATGGACGATCAAATATCGGTGACGCATTGAGACCGTGTTATGTCCCCGTGTTATGTGGATGATCCGCAAGAAAGATGGGTAACGCATGATAGTTTTAATTTTGTTTCTGCGGATATAATCCCGCCGTCGCTCGCTACTGACCAGACGTCATCCGATATAGATTTGGAATCGGTCCAAGAAAATGATGACCCCATGCCGGCAGAACCTTGCCCGCAAGTGGCGGTAAGTCTATCGGACTCCAATAGTGCTTCCGCAGATTCCTCATCTACTGAGGAAGAAGTGGATCACGAGTCCGTGAATCCCATAGCGTTTGATGAAAATCCGATGAGGGATCCACTTCGGCCATACGACCGAATATTCTCCATAATGGAGCAAGGGAATCCAGGGTTTCTCGCTGCCCTCAGAAAAGGAACCTTGGCGTTAACGCATCAACAAGCCGGGTGTTGCTCAATTTTCGAGGGTCTTGTCCGTCCAACGCGAGCGTCTTGCGGTATAGTTCGCGAAATACGGGAAGCGACGGATGCATCAACGCAGACCACTTCTCAAAGTATGGAAAGGTCGGTGCAGGTCAACCCGCATTCTCGAGAATTGTCAACTCAGACGACGGAAAATTGGGAAAAAACTACTACCGAAGTAATGGAGACTCACGCTGGAGAGTTGGCAAGAGCGGATAGTGATCGCTCTCCGCAAACGACTCCTGCAGACGAGGATGCAAGGCCTCGGCCGGGAGGCTGTATTAATTGTGAAAACCGAGGTCACACCCGCCAAATGTGCGATCAGCCTTGCCGACAATTGTCGTGTTACAAGTGCGGGCGTCCAAACGTCACGATCCGAACCTGTCCGGTCCATGGACCGGAATACCAGCGGAGCATGGGACAGAAGTTTGGAAAGCCATGATTTCCCGGTGCGTTCCGCCGAGGAAAATATGACGTCTCAAATATTGAAGAGAATTTAAAAAAATCAATTGAAAGAGAAAGTAAAACCTACCGACGACAAATTCCGGTATAGACAATATGGCCTGCTGTCGATTTATTCCAGCGGAGATAAGAACGCGTACCGACGATAAATTCCGGTAGAGAAAAAAAACCTGCCAACCACAAATTCCGGTAGAGAAAAAATGCAGCATGAAGTAAAAAATCATTAGGGATTAGGGAGGTGCACTTCGGCACGCCCAGCCGGGTAACGGTTTTAAATATTAATGCAGCGGTGATCGCGTTATATGGCCACCTCTTTTCTTGCAGGCATTCCGCGGTCGGGTTATCTGGCCAACTAGTTTTTCCTCCCCATACCGCGATCGGGTAAAATCGCCACTACTCCGTTATTCCCTACCTCCCCATCGGGTTATATGACCACTTCGTTTGTCCTCCCCATACCGCGATCGGGTTACCTGGCCAGTACGTCGGGATTCCACATTGCCACATCGGGTTACCTGGCCATCTCGTTTTACCCACCCTATTTCGTGATCGGCTTAACTGGCTACTCCGTCGTTATTCCCCATTGCCCCATCGGGTTACTTGGCCACCTCGTTTTTCTCCTCTCTCCGTGATTGGGCTACCTGGCCACTTCGTCGTTACTCCCCATTGCCCCATCGGGTTACCTGGCCATCTCGTTTTTCTCCTCCCTCCACGATCAGTTTATCTGGCCACTTTCTCGTTACTCCCTATCGTCATATCGGGTTACCTGGCCATCGCGTTTTACCCTCCCTATTCCGCGATCGGGTTACCTGGCGACTTCGTCGTTATTCCCTATCGCCCCATCGGGTTACCTGGTCATCTCGTTTAACCCTGCCTATTCGGTGATCGGGTCACCTGGTCACTTTGTCGTTACTCCCTATCGTCCCATCAGGTTACCTGGCCATCTCGTTTTACCCTCCCTCCAACCGCGATCGGGTTACCTGGCCACTACGTATTTATTCCCTATCGTCCCATCGGGTTCCCTGGCCATCTCGTTTTACCCTCCCTATTCACCGATCGGGTTACCAGGCCACTACGTCGTTATTCCCTACCGCCCCATCGGGTTACCTGGCTATCGCGTTTAACCCTCCCTCCGCGATCGGGTTACCTGGCCACTACGTCGTTAGTCCCTATCGCCCTATCGGGTTACCTGCTCATCTCGTTTTACCCTCCCTATTACGCGTTCGGGTTACCTGGCCACTTCGTCGTTTTTCCCTATCGTCCCATCGGTTTACCTGGCCATCTCGTTTTACCCTCCCTCCGCTGCCGGGTTACCTGGCCACTACGTAATTACTCCCTATCGTCCCATCCGGTTCCCCGGCCATCTCGTTTTACCCTCCCTATTCCGCGATCGGCTTACCTGACCACTTCGTCGTTACTTCCTATCGCCCCATTGGGTTATCTGGCCACTACGTCGTTATCCCCTATCGCCAAATCGGGTTATCTTGCCATCCCGTTTTACCCTCCCTATTTCGAGATCGGGTAACCTGGCCATTACGTCGTTATTCTCAATCGCTCCATCGGATTACCTGGCTACCTCTTTTTCCTCCTCCCTCCATGATCGGTTTACCTGGCCGCCACGTCGTTATTCACCATGGCCCTATTTGGTTACCTGGCCACCCCGTTTTAGCCTCCCTATTTCGTGATCGAGTTACCTGGCCACTACTTCGTTGTTTCCTATCTCCTCATCGAGTTATCTGGCTACTACGTCGATATTCCCTATACTTTCATCGTGTTTTCTGGCTACTTTGTTTTTACTCTTCATTCAGCGATCGGGTTGTCTGGCCAGCTCGTTTTTTAATCCCGGTTTCCCGATTGGGTTATCTGGCTACATCGTGAACAGCACGTTATCTAATTATCTTATACGTTATATGTTTATACGGACGGCGATTGATAGCTCACGCGCACAGCTACATTCAACCGATAAACCTAAATGATCGTATGATCCTTTTCTTTTTCTTATCTCTATTACCGTATTGCTCAGATCTTATTATTAATTGATTGCGATTATATGATTACTCATCACTTATACATCGCGAGTCTAGTTTGCACAATTATTTCAAATCATATTTCAATATCGCATGAATTCACATAAGATTTCTCGCTACGGCCAACGTCAAGAAGCGAAGCCGGATCGTCTCCATTTGTCTCCGCGTTTCACGATCGCAAGACTTCACCGCCCATTCTTAGAGCGAGACTTCACCGCTTTTCCTTAGAGCGAGACTTCACCGCCCTTTCTTAGAGCGACATTTCACCGCTCATTCTTAGAGCGAGACATCTGCGATCATCATTGTTAGACAATTTAATCCTTGAAAGAACCTACTTCGACAATTTAATCCTTGGATATTAATCCCGATAGAGGAAATCAATCCAGTATAATGTCACTAATGCGGCACTATTAAAAACCGGAGGCAAGAGATTATTGGAATGTTCGAATTACTGGATTATAGTGAAAAAAATATTTTTAAAAAGTTTTTTAAAAATACGCCTCTATTTATGCGTAGAAAGTGCACCAAAAGGTAGAAACTAATTTTTTTACACCAAAATGTGATCTAAAATTTTTAGGTCCAAAAATAAAAGCGTGCGGCCCTGTACATGTGATAGATAAACGAAATATAGTTGGGGCCCCAAGCTTTTATTTTTAGTCATAAAAATTTTGGATCACATTTTGGTGTAAAAAAAAATTATTTTCTACTTTTTGGTGCACTTTCTACGCATATTTGAAGGAGTGCTTTTTAAAAAACGTTTTTTGAAATATTTTACATTATACTTTTTAGTCTTCGTATTATTCGAACTTAATTTACTACAAGCTTATTGATTAATTCCCATGACATCGTAAGAATTTGGAAAGAAAATGTTATTTCGCATTTCTTTCAGCAAACCCTTTTATTTGTTATCTTAATCATAGGGCTGCATTCCAAATAGCAGATCCGCCACCTTAGGACGCCAGCCATGTTGGATTTAGGTCACGTTAAAATTTTTTTCGTATCCCATTCAGCCAACCCTTTCATTTGATACCTTTATCATGGGGGTACATTTCCAATAGCCTGTCCGCCATCTAGGACGCACGTCATATTGGATTTAAGTCACGTGACTATTTTTTCGTATTCCTGACAGCAAACCCTTTCAGTTGACACCCATATTACGGGGGTGGATTTTAAACAGCCAGTCCGCCATCTTAGGCAGGCCGTCATGTAGGATTTGTAATGACGTTTCTTAGCTAGTCATGCATTGTCACCGAAAACAAGACTTTCTGAGAAAGTTCAGCTCGATCCGATGATCAGAAGTGGTCGAAAAATCAATTACAAATTTTGACGCATACAACAAACAGTGCGAGTTGAATAAAAGAGTGTAGAAACTGGTTAGACCAGAAACTGGTTATTCAACGACGCAGCCACCGAAGCGCACAGGTATAGAGTGGCGAGGGAGGCGTCTGCGAAAGGTGCCTGATTATTGGACGTGCCGATGTATCGAAGTGCCGCATTGGTGAGATGATACTGTATAATACTTTGGTTCAGTAGTAATTACAAAATTTCACCATTTTTTTGCAGTAGAAAGGTGGTATCGGTAGAACGGAATGATTTTCTTTTCACGTCATCATATAAATAAAGTTATAAAGAAATCATTTGCGGTGTATTTCGATGAGAAGAACGTCATCCTCACACTGTCGAGGTGTTTCCGCATCTTCGTAGTATGAGTTTGCATCAAACACAACAGTTGACGATCTGTCGTGTTCGTATAGTCGATGTAATGTGTTATTCATAATCACCGCAATTCTGTAGAGCGAGACTCCTGCACACATAGTATCTTATAAATATATATTCTTGGAGAGACCTGCCGAAGACAAATGCCGGCAGAGAAAAAACATACCCAGCCTAACGTCCAATAATAATTATGAATTTGTAATACTGTTCTACATTGACATTGTCGGTCGATTTTGATTGCTCGGGAATTCGGCTGAAATCGTTGCCACCAAAAATATATCATGTTTACATAAAGCTTGCTCGTGCAGTTGTTTTGGCATCATTAGAGCGCGACGTATTTTTTTGTCATTCTTATCAAGTATATTGAGATTAAAGCATGATATTTGTACCTCAATTCAGTCATGAAATTTAAAAAACCAATAACAATAATTTTCATTGCATTCCAAATTGTGCACACTTTACCGTCTCTTCATCTTGGAAGGATGCGCCCATAGAAAATACAACAGACTGTCGTGTTTTCTTGACGATCTGTTGTGCTTGCTACAGTTGATGTAGTGCTTTACAAATACTTACCGCTGTTCTATCGAGCGAGACCTTCGGAATCGAATTGACTAAAAAAAATCGACCCTTGGAGAAACCTGTGGAAGATGAAACGCGACAGAGATAAAAAATTGGCAAACTTTTTTTGTAGTTATCGCCAAATTGTACGACTCATTCGCAGAGTGATTCTCCGACGATCTCATTCGTGAGAAAATTTAGCTGCAATCATAATTGCGGTACAATTTGAATAAACGTGGTAAATTACAAGCCCTTCACTTATTAGTAACCACGTCGAACGATGATCGTCGTCGAAAATTCAGAGCCATGCGAGCGAATACGTTGAAACAGTATTATACAATGTTTCACCGCTGTCCTGCCGAGTGAGTCCATTCGCCGAAGCGTATGACGCTCGGCGAAGCAATATTACTACCCAGTATATGCTACGTATATGTATGTGAGTGTTGGTTGGCACACATACATATACGTGTTCGTTTTCGTTGCGACCGAGCCACGCGCGTCCTTTTTCCGTGCTGCGGTCGGAACGAATTCACACGTATATATACACACACATGCGCCAAGGCCAGCGACCGGCAGTTGTGGCGCCTCGACTCGTTGCTCGAAAAGTCGAGGCTGCAAGGCCGAATCGCGTGCGTGGCGCCATCCGTCGGTAGTGACTCGCAGCTCAAAACTGCTACAATTGTCACTACCGTCGTATCGAGGGGCCACGTCGAAAGTTTCCAGCATGTTCGGCATTCTGTTACGTCCCAGCCTATAATTTGTACTCTCTGGAATCAAAATTATCTATGCACATACGCACGATAGCGGCACCCCCATTTTTCGACAAACCTTATTTTATAAAGTCTATGTACGCGACAGTCGAAATGTTACACAAGACCCAGAGTGGGAAAGCGGCTTGCATCCGGTCCCACGCACTGAATCACCGATGATACCCAAATTTACGAGCGAATGCGTTTGCAACGTGACAAGAGAAATCCACTCAGAAAATTCCCGAATAGAAAAAAAGTAAGACCAAAACGACACAGACCTCCACTGTAAACCCAAAACAGAACTCTCACAGAGTCCTCCAATTTCCACACGGTCGTAAAAACCGGCCCTTGGGCTACGACAAACACACGCGCTAGAAATAATTCTCAGAAATGAAACAGTGACTGCTTTTGTTTTAACCGCGATCCAATAAGAAATCCAAAAGCAATCTCCCCTAACTT
>JAPYZJ010007075.1:0-10846 GCA_030522765.1 Ophioninae sp. B BG-2022a
CGATGATTTTTCGATTTTTGGCAGAATTTCAAAGTTGGACCATCGATTTTTGCAAATTTTTCCATACATACCCCTTTGCCTCTTTTTTTCCGATTTTTCGACTGGACTTTCCGGGAAAACTATAAGAGATATCGATATGAATCCAACGCCATTATTTAAGTCAGGCAAAAAGCTTTTTAAAACACACCAATTAAATCTCAATAGCATAGAAGAAGTTTACTCTACGACCTTTTGAAAACTCGTGATTTTTGAGATTTTGAAAAAGTGGCCGGGGAAGTCGAAAAATATTTTTTTCCCTTTTAAAACTATTAAAAAGTTCTATTTAATCATAAATTGTCTGCTGATTACGAATATGCCCGAGTTTTTGCCGAAAGTACAAAATTAGACTGGGATCATGCAAAAAACCTTTCTAGAATATTTTTTTGACATTTTTCCCTAGAAATAGAGAGTTCAAGGCGAATTAAATGGTGGATTTGTTTTAAAAGTATAAAAATACATCGACACGGTTGGATGCCTTTAAAAATTAATAACAATCCAGGGGTTGATCCGGGAACCATACATGCTTACATCAATTGACTCAGAATTTCACCCCCAACCCCCCATTTCACGGATGACATTCCGTCCTAGGACATCCTGTATATATATATATATCCGTGTAAATACATTGGCATGTTAAACATAAACGATGGTGACGGAACAGAAAATAACTGTAATTTTTTAACGCCGAGAATGTATAGGTTAAGAACGCAAATAAACATAGCTATCGAAAATTACGAAATTTGACATACTCTTTTCAAATTTCGGAAAATCTGGTTATAAAAGATTATTAATATTGCAGCTTGTTAACCTGAAATATCCTTCGGCCGTATTAGCCGGACAAGAAGTCGAGGTTGTACCTACGAAGGTGCTGAAGGTAGATTTACCTTCGCGACGTGTCATAACTGTGATAGGACACAAGGGTCGAACCCTCAGAGAGGTATTGAGACCTCGTTTGAACAAGTACGGCTTCAAGCTTGATTTGATTACGATATGGGGCGAAGGACATCCGGTTTCGCTCGATATACCAGCTACGAACGCACCGACCCGTCTCGTTCTTACGTCTAACGGTGAAGGTTAGTTAATCATTACCTAACTTCACTTTTCCAAAAAAACTTGGTTCAGTTTTTTGCAGTATTTCTTTCGTTGTAGATTTTCATCGAGAAGGTCTCAAATATCCTGACGAAATACCCCAAGGTCAGCCGACCCTTGACGAAATAACTAACAAAGTATTCGAAGAGTTGTTAGTGGGAAAGAGTACAAACAAATATCACTACAGCGAAGGATCGTGCAAGGTCAGTAATAATCAATCGATTTTGTCATTTGTTTGGGTTTGGATTTGTCTTTCTGTAATTAATTTCTCTTCGTTTTTTTTTTTCAATGACAGTCCGATGATCAACGTTCCGAAGGGTCTTCCATTCTACCTAGCAAATTCTTTCTTCGTGACTCGACGATACATGGAAAGAAAAAGGTACGAGAGAAGTTTGGGTTTGTTTGGGTTCCTGATCCTCCCGCTCGTTACTGTCATTTGGCGTCTTTGTTATTTTCATCGGATCTAATCATTTTCAGAGCAAATCGAAATGCAGCAACGCGAGTGAAAAAAGCAACTCGACTGACTGCACGGGAGAGGAAAGTTCGCGGCCTCATCCACCGTTAATCGCGAAGTGGCGAAACGGCGTCAAACTTCAGTTGCCCGGAAGATTCGAGGGTGATGGTGAGTATCGAAATGCACTTTTTTTTCGAATAGAAATCATTCCATTTCATTCCAAAAAAAAAAAACAAATTTCAATCTCCTGTTGCATCTAATTACCATTTGTTTCGTTTTCTTTTTTCGTTTCTTTCAGAACTGTACGAAGGAATTAAAAGAGCGCAGAGATCGAGGCTCGAAGACCAAAGAGGAACCGAGATCAATTTCGAGCTTCCAGATTTTCTGAAGGTAAATAATCGACGGATTGCTCAGCGCATTTTCCATCATTTCCGTATTGGGTAAAATCAACCCGTTCACTATCTTTTGATCAAAATGTTTTTTTTTTTCACTAAATCATCGATAACTTCTTTACCTTAAGGATTTAGCACTCTATTGTGTGCTCAATCTCTTCGTTATGATTTTCTCTTCAAAATGTTTGTTAAATTATCAAATTCCGATGATTTTTCGATTTTTGGCAGAATTTCAAAGTTGGAGGATCGATTTTTGCAAATTTTTCCATACATTTCCCTATGCCTCTTTTTTGGCGATTTTTCAAGTATACTTCCGGGGTTATATCCAATAATGTTCAGATCTGAGACTTTTGCCCGAAAGTATCAGATCTAAAGATTACAACCTTCAAGTATCAGTTGATAAATACTTTACTAACGAAAATGAAAATTCCCGTTTTCAGAACAAAGAAAACGGGAAGCATCCCGAGGGTAAAAAGATGCGCAGGGGTCGATTGGCAGGGCCTTGTAGCGAAGGATCATCAAAGTTTTACGACGCGAGTGTCGAGAAGCCAAACGCTCTCGTGACTTCGCAACGTGTGTCGAACGGTTTTGTCCAATGCGAGGAGGACGCGAATTACGGGAGCGTCGAGGTGGCAAACAACAAGATTTTCGACACATCGTTGAATTTGGACGGTACATTGGTGGACGGTGATCAAACGATAATAGAGAACGGTTCTCGAGCTCCGAGCAAAGTCGACAACGATCAAACGCCGGAATCGCAATACGTCACGATTTCACCGACCAAACTGTCGAAACCTCCACCTTTGCCGCCCAAACCAAAAAGTCTCATGACGAACGCGACAAAAGTGAACCACGTGATATCGGCTAAATCGTATCCGAGAGTCGTCCAAAATAGCTCGTCTCCGCCCACCGAAACTCGCGAAAACAAACATATTTTTTAAATTACTTTCGTAATGCGATATTGCTAATGAACCAGCAGTAAATACGCCTCTAATTGAGAAAAACTTGCGTTTTTCCAATTTACACACAGACACGCATGCGCATTTCTCGAGTCGCTTTTTTTTAAATTCAGTATTAATGATCCGCAAGCGAAAACGAGTGCGTTGACGAAACACGATCAACCGAGGGTTTTCATCATCGGGATTGTTCCTCGTTACGATATCCACCGATTTAACGAATCTCCCGATAGACTTTTTCTACTTTACGTTTTAATCGAGTCGGCCGCTGTAAACGCGATTTTTGATAAATCTTGCATTCATTTTTTCAGAAATATTTAATATACCCAACAAAAAGGGCGAAACTTAGTTTTTTACATCAATGGCTTTTTGAAGTTTCTCGTACGCGTCGATGAGCTCGAATATTCGCGAGAACGAATCGAATACCGTGTATTCGAAAATTTATCGCGGTAAATGTCATACGTATTATTTATAATGTGATTCGTAATGAAAACGTCGAGTTCCAATATCAAGGGATGTGGCCATTCGTAAGGCCATTTGACTCGTGGCGAAAACGCTGATACGCGTTTTGCCGATCGTTTAGTTTATTATTTAAAAAAGAAACGCCATAACGACAAATAATAACGACAGAGAAAAAAACCGCGACGCTTCTTCGAACGTAAAAACGTTAATTCGAATTCTCGGTTTTCTCGAACGTCGATCGATCGTGTGCTCGTTATTGAAGGGTGCCAGTCTTTTTTTTTCGACTAACATAGTTACACGTGGCGATAGAATTTTCCTTTAACAAGAAAATGAAGTTCCAATCGTATTGGAACACGAATATGTGCAAGTGAACTTTTACTAATTACGACTGACGAACATCAAGTGCTGTTTCATAAATGGTTTTTTAAATGAAGGATAATAAATCTATTTCGCAATTTTTTACACAAATGCAATTTGAATTTATTGTATTAAAAAAAGTTTAATCAAACGGTTAAAGAAAATCGATTTATCGATTGAAATTGAAAAAGATGGATTTGTTTCATTTTGTTTCTCAAAAATTCTCAAAAAACGATCGTAACCATCGTTTTATAAATATATATACATATGTATTTTTTTTTGAATATCCAAGCTGTTGTTCCTGGTTATACAGGATCGGATTAGAAATATTTTATATTTGTAAATTTTTCGCGTCAGTGCCTTGACGTTTGCGAAAAGCAACGATTTTTTTCGATATAAATAAATATATATATATATACGCACATACATATATATATATATTCCCAAATGACAATAAATTATACGAAAAGTTTCTTCCCAAATTTTGTTTGTTTGAAATCATTTTCGAAGATTATCTCAGATGCTTGATATTGTGAAAATTCGAGATAGTTCAGCGTAAGCCCCGAAGAGGGCGCTTCGCGACGTAGAGCGCCATCTGTCGCGGAATCACGACTGAAAATTGACGAGTTCATTGCCAATCGTGCCGGTGATACGAATGTCTTCTTTTTTCTTTTTTTGAACGACAATATTGTTCGCGAGTCTACGGATCGTGATCCTCGAGTACGTAAGAAAAAAAACGTGTCCAGCAAAGTTCTGATGCGAAAATCACGCCAGTTTGGAGCTTCGTGTGGACGCATCGAAATTCCGTCAAAAAACCGCGTAAGTGCACAAAATTTCTGTAAGCTTTCACTATCGCGAATAGCTACTTTGTTCGAACGGTCTTTTACACCATTCGCGATTCTTTTGTCGTCGCGATACCATTTCTTCGTAATTTAGCTTCGCTTGGTAAGTTTGCCTTTGCGAAATACGGTAAGTTTGTTCGATACTTTTTTCGAGCCTCGTTTGTAAGGAACCGTGAAAAACGGTTGAATCTCAACGCATCGTCCGATATACAACGTTACGAGCCATTTACGATGGCAAATTCTCGTTCGTGAAAGAAAACGACTAAAATGGCGAATCTGAAAAAACATCGCGGAAGTACCGTCATTTTTAACGCGTTAAGTCACGAGACAAAAACGGCGGTGGCCAAACATTGTCGAATGAAATACAAAGTGTAATTTTCCATTTTTCCTGTACATCCTTTTCGTTGCGCGTTAATATCATACCGAACAGGCTTAATAATGATTCAGTTCGCGTTGACGCGACATCGTTTTCTCCGTCGAAAACGCGGTGTATTCGCGAGGCTCTCGAGTACAGTCCGAGGAGGAAAAAAAGTATCGTAAAATTCGGGTGGTCTCTTATACCGGGCTTTGAGAATCTCAAATTCCATGAAAGTCTTGCTATTTAACAACTGTCGCGGTATCGATTTAATTGACCGTTACAAAGGTTTCCCGTGTACCGTTTCTTTCGTAAAATCGTGATCGGGTCGGTCGCCCGTAACACGAGACAGGTCTAAAGTTTTCGCGAGCCCTGGCAAATACCGATATACCCTTTCGGTCAAATCGGAGACCGAGTGAAATGGATGGTGAAGTTTACGAGAACGCGAACGAGAGCGATGGTCTAACAGTGTTGGTTAGGGTAAGCGGAAGTGGGAGAAGAAGAGTGAGGGTGAGCTTGAGCGACAGCGATAGTGAGACGGAGCGCGTAAATCGGACCGGCGGGAGAAGGGGTTCTGCCGAGCGACGGGAGGGGGGGGAGCGAGAGAGAAACGAGAGATCGAGGAGACGCGAGCGAAGCGAGATGGACGCGAGGGACAGACGCGACGGAGGAGAATGGGAAAGTAGAGACGAGAGAGAGGCGCGAGAGAGACGCGAGAGAGACGAGAGGGAAACGAGAGAAAGACGCGAAAGAGACGAGAGAGAATCGCGAGAGAGGCGCGAGAGAGACGAGAGAGAATCGCGTGAGAGACGCGACAGAGAGGAAAGAGAAACTAGAGAGAGATTTCTTCTCTTTCTTCTTCTAGTTTTGGGTCTCGCTCTGCTCGTCGCGTTAGCCCGAATACATTGAGTAAGTATCGTTCGGAATGTTTACCCGCTGGTCAAATTTATTTTCTCATGATTGAAAATGCTCTGGAGTCTGCAATGTAGGATACGGAACGCCGGATCTGTTTATTAAATGCGGCGAACCACGTGGTTGTCAATAGACGCGCGGGGAGGGGGGGGGGGGTTCGAGCGCGCTGTCGAACGCTTTAAGCGCCACCCGTCGGCGGCCGCGAGAAACTGAAGAGCGGCGCCTCAGTGGCTGAGAACTGTTCAACAGTCGGCACGCTGTCGTCGATCGCGTCGGGTCGTCGTTGGCGCTCTCCTCGATCCTAAAAAAAAGCGATAAACGCGGGAAGCCCATTACCGCATCGCTAAGAATGAAGCCACATTTACGACGATCATCACATAGCCACGATCTCTTCCTTTACTTTCCTAAATTTGCAGCGGTAGAAGGTTGAATAATTCCGCGGCAGGTTCGGTAAGTATATATTTCTCTAACTCGAATCAGACACGCGGCCCGAAAATGTCGGGCTTTGGCGTCAGCGCATTCCAGTTCTGATGTTTATCTTTTATCAGGCATTCTCACGCTCATTAAGGGGGACTTATTTAGTATTTTCGGTCTTATCAGGCATTATATTCGTTTAATTAAAATACCAGCGTGAATTTTGATTCGGCAAGAAACATCGTTTACGACGAATCCTGCTTTTGATTTTTTTGCATTGGTCGATTGAAAGTTTGCATTGTGTATCTGCTATACAAAATTATCGCTTAATTAATTTTTCAAAAGTAAGTTTTTCCCGAAGAATCGCCGATATTTCTCAAATGAAAGAACGCAAAACCAAAACGTTCCTAATAATCTCACGATCCATTAAAACGGCACTCGGGAGTAACAAATACCGTCAGAATAGACGGAACGTTACTCGGACGCCGAACGAAGCGTGTTCGGTCTCTGTTGCGATGCGAGTCGCGAGGCTTAGATAGCGCTGGGTTTAAATGCCCGAACGACCGTTAGTAACGTCAACAGACCGAGCTCGCTGGTGGGAGTCTCGTGATTCGTTGAATAGAAAAAAAGAAGAAAAAAAAAAAACAAAACGTAGTACCAACGCACATGTGTGAGCGCGCTCGTGCTAGAGAGCCGGCGCGTTCCCCGCCACTCGGTTCGCCCTTTTTCGCGACTGCGCAACCGTCCCTCTCTTTTTCACGCGTTTCGCGCATTTCTGCGGTCGCCGGCGTACTCCCTCGCTCTTAGGGAGAACGTCACTTTGCACCACTCGAAACGTTCTTTTTTTTTCTCTATTTCTTTTCATTATCCATCTCGATTTCTTTCCTCGTACGAGCCACGACCGTTGGTCGAGTTAGTTTTGTTTATCATAAATTCAGCCACCGACGTCGCGGCTGTTCTCTACCAGAGTATTTCTCTCTCACACTCGCGCATGCGCGCATGTCGAGCGATTTGAAGCTTCACTCTCTAACGCGAAGTCTTCTTGACAAGATCGCTCTGACCATCGCAACATCCTCATCTCCGATCATCCTTATCACCGGATCTTATCAATTAGGTATGTTCCATTAAATTCTTAACCTCGTGTCGGTTAAGAATATTAACCTCAAAATTTTATCGACTCTTTCCAAACTTTGATCGATCATCAATTTCTCTCTTCCGTTTGGGCCGCTTGGAGGCGTTAGCGAACCAACCTTTTCGGCACCCCGAATTCCGCCATTTTTGTTTTGTTTACGATTCGTGTTTTTCCGAATGCCGAGACATCGCGACTCGTCTTCTGAAAAGGGGCATTTCGAGCTTTCGTGATCGCGCAGTGTTGTGGCAGTTGTGTGTGGGGTCGAATTAACCTCGCGAACACCAACGAACCTCGGGTCTCCGTTTCGTGACCCGAGGACAACTCCCAACTGCAACAATATACACAATGCCCGGTATACATTTGATACCCCGCATGGAATGTATACACAGTGTGTACATTCGTGTACGACGAACTCGCCCGTGTATTAACCAGAGTCAACACACCCGCGATTGTACCACGTTGCTCCCTAACGTTATGAATCGGGAACAGAGACGTTTACTTGGTTCGTTAACGGTCACCCGCTTCTCCGTCTTTCCAACGGGCGGAGGGGGCGGGGGGGGGGGGGGGGGGGGTCTAATATTTCTTTTTTTTCACGTGACTTGGTCATTTTTTAACGGTATGCTTGATGGCGGTTACGACTGGAACAAATACGAAAAAATACGTATGACACGAGCGTGTATATATATATATATATATAGCTCTCCTCAAAATCGATCTATCTATAAATGTGGAATTTGACTATCTTTGAACGAGACTGTACTCGACATAATATAATATACTATTTTTTTCTGAAATTTCACTTTGAAGAACTTCGCCACTGGATTTCGGTTAATTATATGTAAAATTCACAAAATTACGATATTTTTTTGTAAAAAAAGAGTTTTCAGGCTCTTCGATCTATTTTGGCTACTTTTAAAAGACATTGCGGTTTGTTTAATTGCGAATTGATTTTTCCTTTGTCACTTTGTCCAAAGCGTATTTCGTAATTGTTTTTATCTTTTCATGTTTTCAAAAATCATATTTTTAGTCGATTCTTTCGTTTTGTTAAAACTGGGTAAAAATTACCGGAAGTACAGAGAGTAAGATAATATTTTGCTCCGTTGATGAGCGTTGATGAGGTATATTTGCGATTTGGAGTCGAAATCTCGGACGTTATTCCCGTAATTAGTGATTGGAAGAGAACACTGAGAGTAACCGGGTTTGTTTATATTTTCAGGTGATCCTGGCCAGTGCGCGACGGTGCGTTTCGTTCGGACGAATTTCACCGGAAATTGAAGGACTTTAAGACGATTTTGGAAGAATCATGACGAGCGAGGCGGTACAGAGTTGAAAGGTTGAACGAAAATCGTGGCTTATCAGGAAACCGAGCGTAACGGAAAAATCGAGGCGAAGATAAAGTAATAATCGAAAAATAGCCGTTTGAACGATTCGAGACGAATAGTGGGAAACGGTAATTGTAAACGTAATTAGCGAAGGACAAGAACGATCAACGATCGAAAGTATTTTTTTCGTAAAGTTATTTCAGACTCGAATCGGTTAACTCACGTTTCTATCAAATTCGAAGGAATCGATCGAATCGAAGCGTTTCCAGTGAAGAATTGATAATCGGGTCCAGATCGAATCGTTTGCTGATCGAGATGTCGAATTGGCGAAAAGGCGAAGGTCTTTCGGTGATAATCGAATCGCCGAGGAGCATCGAGCGAAGGAAAACGTCGAAGCAAACACCCTCGATGATATCGCCGATCACCGGAATCGTCCAAGATCTCGGAAGGTCGACGCTCTCCTCGGGCAAGAAAATCTCCGGACGATCGAGTCGGGTCGTTGACTCTGCGAACCGGAAGTTGGGTAAGTTAATCCCGAAATGCCGAAAAACAACCGTTTATATCGATTTTTTATACTTCTTTTACGAGCTCGCATAAACCCTGATGAAAAGTTTGCTTCGTATCGAGGATCAGGAAATGATATAAAATTCTCATCGTGTATTTCTCATCGGAATGCTTTTGGCATGTTGAAACAAGGGCGTCTTGGAGATGAGACCAGTTTCATAAATTTCCACTTTTTATGGATCCGCCTCGACATCGCGATCCACTGATTCTCACGTTGGACGTATGAAGTCGCTGCTTCGCTGTAGAACGTTCAAAGCTAGGATGAACTGATTTTTCTCAGTTAGGAAAAATCGACCAACAACGAAGAGATAATCATCTTTTCCGTTTCATTGTCACCTGATCACACGACAAAATATCAAACGACGAAACATCACGACGACAAAATATTCTCGGGAAGCCCAGAAACAAAGAAATCCAAACAAATCCAAACAACTCCAAATCCAAATCCAAACAAATCCAAACCCGAACAAAACGAAATCCAAACAAAACCAAATCCAAACAAATCCAAACTCAAACAAAATCAAATCCAAACAAAACCAAATCCAAACCCAAACGAATCCAAACTCAAACAAGACCAAATCCAAACCCAAGCAAAACCAAACCCAAACAAAACCAAATCCAAACCCAAGCAAAACCAAATCCAAACAAACCCAATCCCAAACAAATCCAAATCCAAACCCAAACAACTTTTCGCGTGGCGAAAACAATATTTCTCGTGATAATATTTTTCCCATGATATTTCGTCGTGTGATATCCCACCTTATCATTTTCCCACATCCGCAGAAAAACCCAACCGAATAGATAAGCCAATAACCCGATCAAAACGATCATACCGAACCTCACAATTTCTCGCGATTTCAAAGTTCGATTTTCACGTCCGCAGAAGCAACCGATGCACCATCAATTGAGAAATTCCCCCCGGCGGGTCGATCGCCAAATTATGCGGTTTTTTGCTCGCCATTGACGCCGACGTAACGCGATAGCGTCAGCGTCTAGTCATCGTCCTCCACGATCGAGACATCGAGTTCAATGCTTTCGCGCCAAAAACTCGTCTTTCGGCACGTGAGCAAGTTTTGCCGGAAAGAGCCTTGCGGCCGAGAGACAGTTAGCCCGCGCTTGAGAGAAAGCGGCCGAGGCCGCTGATGGCGAGAGTAAGAGAGAACGTGGGAGAGGGAGAAAGAGACGAATGTGAGAGACTACTGAGAGGGAAGCCCGCGAGCGGGACAGGAGGTGAGAGATGCCATTGGGATGGGTAACCGGGGAGAAAAGGAATATATATATATGCGGGGTGTTTCTTACGAGGGATTTCCCCGTCCTTGAAGGGGCCTCTGACGTCTGGTCGTGCCCCCGGCACTCCTGCCCCAAACTGTCTCCCAAGTCGTAGAGGTGCTCAACAACTCGAATTCCCGATTTCCACACGATTCTAGATTCCTCCAGTATTTAAGGGCATGACGAAAATCGACATAACCTCACAAATTTTCGAAATCCGTTTTCTCGGCGTCGATTAAGTTTACGGCGAAAAATCGAGCATCAGTCTTTGTAGAATTCATAGAGAC
>JAPYZJ010007077.1:0-10240 GCA_030522765.1 Ophioninae sp. B BG-2022a
AAAATTATTTAAAAATAGTTTTTTCGTGTTTTGAGGCTTTATTGTGAATAACATGGACAGGTAAGTGTTTAAATATTTGATATTTGACGTTATCAATAAAATTTATTTTCATTATTTTGCTCTTTTTTGTAAATTTGTTTCGGTTTGTTTTTCTTTTTTTTTTGGAAAATAATTGAATAAATGAAAAACTATGAAACACGTACATTCTCATTTTGTTTTAATTACCCGTAAACCACAAAAAAGAAAAAATCCATGTTCTTGAGTTATAGAGGGTTACAGCGTACGGTTGGATGCTTTCGCGAAAAATGGCGATAAAAATTTGAGAGAGAAAAAAATGCAAAGTGCAATATTTTTCGATGCATACGCAATTAAATTTAAATAAATATCCACATAAAATTACGATAATAATAATAGATGTAATAAGATGCGTATGGAGGAGCAGCTGTGGATACTCCCTCACGTGTTTTGCGATCTCTGCTTGTAAATTTCACCTATCTCCGGCGATAAGTGGTGCGTTATACGATGCGTTAACAAATGGTTTGGTGAAGCGAGAAAAGAGGGAGATTTCGCACGTGTCTCACATGCACATGCACTTTAACGCCGGAGTGCATAGCATCGTGCGCGCGCAAGGAACGCCGAGAGCCACTTTGCTAGTTTTTCTCTTGCATGCGCGTTCCCATTCAAAGACTCGTCTTAAACAACCCAAACGTCGTGGATTTCGACATGAAACAGCGCGTTTATTTTTTAGCAAATTTGAAACTTTTGGAAAAGTGAAGGCCAAAAAAACGTTAAAAAAAGGTCACTGATTTAGCTTAAAAAACGCAGATAAACCGGAAGTTTTTAAGGAACGATGAAATACAGATGCCAAAATGGATATTTACGTGCTGATGAATTATCGCTTTTTTTTAGATTAATCAAAATTCTGTTGAAAAAAAACATTACTGGATAAGCTAAAAATGAGCATGTACCGGAAGTCCTACGGAACCAACAAAATCCAAATATGCATATGGATGTTTACGTGCCGATGAATAATCACCCGTTTCCAAATTTCAAAACAAAAAATTTCAATGGGAGGGAGTAATGAATATGTTTCGATGTAGCTGGGAGGGCATTCGGGAAGAATTCTAATGATGTAATAATGGTGGGATTATGCAGGTGGATATAGCGATAGCGTAAGCAACAGTTGTCCAAGCTTGGAATAGCGAGAGGAGGATGGGAGACGAGAAGCGCCGGACTGAGTGAAAAGGGATACGGGCGGGGGGGGGGGGGGGGGGGGGGAAAAAACGGGGGAGGGCGAGGGTGTGGCGCAGAGGGTATAATGGGCAACGCACGAGCGCGAAAAAGAGCCCTCGAGAGGGGAAAAGGGAGGAAAGAAAGAAACCGAGATGAAGGGAAGGAGTGAAAGAGAGAGAGAGAGAGAAGAGGGGCGGGGGGAGGGGGGATGTGAATCGAGCGCACAGTGTCGGGACCCTCTCGGTGGCTGCTGTTACGAGAGCTGATCCTGAGAAGGTGGAAATTTATGCGACACCGATAAAATATACACGTGACACTTAACACTCTCGCGCACATTTGTAATGTATTTATTTATCCATATAACATGCCTCGCACGTTTATTTACGAGTATGCCTCTCTCCCGGCGTAATAACATCGTGATGGAACTGATGTACAAACGTATTTAATTATTAGCCAATTCATTCATATTTATTCAATATATCCATCCATACGATATTTATTTTACCAAGCTTGTGTATTTATCCGGTTTCGACGGCCGTCGTTAATTTTACGATTCTCTAAAAACGCGCACCACCTTTCAACAACTTTATGGTCATTATTTTGATAAAAATATTAATCGCTATTGACCCCACCTTGCTCTCGCGATTCCCTGCATTCCGCGTGTACGTGCCTATTTTCACAAGACTGCGTGAGTTTAATCGGTTGAAATTGAATAACGGTTTCTAGAAGACTTCGAGATGGTAATTAACGGACAATTTTTTTGGAATTATCTGCGATGTAAGTATCCTTACAAATCTTACATTTTTTAATTACCTCATTCGAGAGTAGGTGAATAAAAAATGTTTGCAATGTGAACCATTTTCGTTATAAATATCATTTAATACTTGAACACAACAAACTTTTTTCGTTTTCGAGAAAAAGCTTACAAAACATTTGCACGTGAGTTTGTTTTTGTTCGCACAAAGTTCTCGGCCTGAACAGGAAAACGCAAAGGTTTGAATATATTTTTATTTTACTACATACTCTTTTCTAATCTCAATAGGCAACATAACGTATTGAAATTTCATATACGGTTGCCGAAAATATAAGGCTATCGTGCCCAGATTTGTTTTCTTCTTGTATTTGTTTGTATTCTTTCTTTAAATTTTATTTTATTTCATTAAAAAAAAAACCTCGGAAAACCTATTCGCGTAAATTTGCAATTTAAAAAACCTTCAAGCTCTCAAAAGCCCTAAACCATTTTTAACCTTAGAAACACTCCTTACAAGGCAAAAAACATATATAAGACTGATAAAAGTTTTCTTATCAGTCATATATAATATAGAAGTGATAAAAGTATTTTTGTCAGTAATATATAATGTAGAACTGATAAAAGTATTTTTGTCAGTCATATATAATATAGAACTGATAAAAGTATTTTTGTCAGTCATATATAATATAGAACTGATAAAAGTATTTTTGTCAGTCATATATAATATAGAACTGACCGCTCAACATCATCGCGATATGACTGACAAAAGTCTTTTCGTCAGTCTTATGATTCTTACCAGTAGGCCTGATAAAAGTATTTTTATCAGTTCTATTAGTGTTATCTGCACAACTGATATCAGTCTTCTTATCAGCTATCAGTCTTCTTATCAGTCCTATAAATAAAGGACCTACGTGACAAAAGATCGAACAATCTATCCAAATTCAGCACCCCAGTATTAGACAGTATCGATACTTTTAAAGCAAACAATTTTCAAAAAGTAAACTTTCGCAAACCTGCGTTATTTATCTGGGCACGTACACGTCCGCTAGATAGGAGCTTTCCAGCTCTCTTATTAATACGGAATCAGCGAAGAGTTTCTTCCTCCTGGCCGAAAAATATGACTCCGCGGCAAACCGCGTTCAATTACTGTCGGTAGAACGTGTACCACATTGGAGGATCGTGAGGGGCATACTCGGCTATCAGGTTTGCGTAGGCTTATTAGACAGTCGGTACACTCGACGGATATTTCGCCCTGTACGCGCGTATCCAGCAGCGATGCTTATTCGTTGAAAATTACAAATAAATAACCGCGTCCGAGAAGACCGATAATTACTCACCCACACAGGCCATTAAGCGGCGGAGCGACTTCTGTATGATCTCTGAAAAACAACCTGACTCGTATGGGTTGTTCGAGATGTCGGGTCTCTCGACCATCAATCATTCAAATTCCAAACAACCGGGTATTCGGTACAACCGAACATGAAAGAAAAAAAAACAAGAAAGAATCATTCAAATAATTTCTTGTGTCTCGTAAAGGTTTCGAACGAAAAAAAAAAAAAAAAAAAACATAAAATAAAGAAGAATGTAAAAGTGGCGAGCGCCGTTTCGCTTTTTGTTGGGAATTCTCGCGATGTGTACAGGCGCGTGTAGCTGAAAAGATTTTCAGTCCGCGGAGAGTAAATCAAAGAAATATGATTTATGTCAGTGAGAGGGATGAGCATGAAGGAAGGTATTCAATTGCCACGAGCGATTCCTCGTGATGTACAGGCATACTTGTCTTTTGATGTACAGAAGTCAGGCACTCCTAGACTCCGAGCTATATAAATGTATTCAGCCTACAGTGGACGTTCTCTTTTTCGTATTCCTCGCGTCGATTACTCGCGTGCGTGGATATCGCGAGTACGAAACGTACGTGTCCGCTTGTACGCGTTCGTTCGGATGGTCGTTCATTGGCGGATCGATTCCTCCTGTCATTGGTAGCCAAGCACGCAAAGGGCACGCGTTCAGCCGATGGACGTTGGCAAATGACTCTAGCATTTAAAAAAATCATCAAAATCGCCGCGAACTCGTTGTCGCCATTGCTCATCGAATGTAAATGATGAGCGTCTAGACCAGATCCGTTCGATATAAATCAATGATAAAATACCACCGTAACTCCGTAATCGTGATTCATGATTCCGTGTACTAATTTCCTCTCAACTGTACACGAGGAAATATACATTAATCTCATCGTTTTTGCGTTTGGTGTGAGATTCTTTCCCAGTTGCATGTAAAATTTGAAAATTCTCGCCACGTTTTCTCTTATCTCCGGGTCTCGAATGAATTATCCTATTCTCTGACCGAAGCTTTCCCGGCTTAAAGGATATCGGATATCACCCCTTTTACGACCCTCTGACTGAATAATTTGCTCCACTTTTCGGACGATCTTTTTTTTACCCCATGGAATTTATTCTAGCTTTATCCTGATGAAAAAACAGCAAAAACGGAACTAAAATAGACGTGGCCATTGAAATACTTTCATTGCCCACGATCTAATGATGAAACTAAGTCGTTCCTTCCACCCTGGAAATCTGCCCTTCGACATTTGTCCTGACACTTTCTTTTTCCGCCTACAAAACAGAATTCGCTCGAGACCAAGTTCTCGATCGATAGTCCGACAGTTCAAACATGGATATGGCGTAAACCCTCTTCCCCTTCTATCAGTCGCATTTTCAACCTATTTTCATCATCCGATTAGGATAATTTAACGAATTTCAAGATTTTCATAGAATCCGGATTTCTAACCGATTTTATCGACCTCCAGGATTTTTTCCTGGAGGTTTTTCGGTCGGTTTTTCTCTAAATTGTAAATTATATTAAAAGTATATAAAAATCAAAACGTCTCAACAATTCCCCAATCGTCGAATCATCATAAATTGTCTTGGTCTTCCATGTACACTTAGCAGCAAAACTTCTGAATAAAAGGTAAGAACGTTATTGCGTAATGTCGATCAATGGACCCAAACGATCGTTTTGCTTCACAGTTGTAGGTGATTGTTTATTTATTAATTGAACATTATCAAAAGCATCAAAGATCGTTTCCAAGAAAGATTCGGAATGGTTTCTCCAGTTCAGTGTACGTAAGTGGGTTACCCAATGCACGGGTAGTTTGATAATCGTGGTCAGAGCGCGTTCGAAACTGGCATGGATCCGGTAATGCGATCGGCAACCGTGCGCAAGTTTCACGTGTATATGTAGCAGTAAGGGCAATCATGTAATCATACCACACAGGCAAAGCCGCACAAACATTGTTCCAGTCACGCTCGCCAGCCTAGTGAATACGTATGTGCGTCTGGTGAAGAACCCGTAGAGTATGAGAGTACTAAACGGACTAAACCAGAAGGGCGAGGGTAGGTGAGGGACGACGGGAAGGGGTAATGCGTTAGAGCCGTGGATATGTGCCCTTAGGTCCACTTTACTCCAAGTACATATATATCTTCGCGCACGCGACACGTTACTGCGTTGGGCTTAGCGATATGAATACAGTATATATCGACGAATTCGCATACACTTGCACACATTAGTATATATATGTATATATCTAGAGGGTGACCCAAGTCTTTTCGTCTTTGAGCAAAAAGTATTTTTTAAGTTTTCGATTGTTACTGAATACCCTGAGATACCCAAGACAATTTGGGAAAACGAAACACAAAGTTATAAAGAGCCAGATATCTGAGATCAGATGATAAAAGATCTAGACTGAACGTCAGTTGCTTAAATAAAAAACAAAATAATTAATCATAATTTTTGAAACTACTCGAAATGAGCGGTTGTTTTTTTTTATATTAATAATTACTTAAAATTGGGCAGTTTTAGTTAACTAAATAATTTTGAAAATCAGATTTGTGTTATATGAAATAATCGTTGGAACCCTCCGGGGAATAAAATAATGTAAAACGTACGTACATATTAAATAATTCTCATTAATAAATGATTATTCATTTATTAATAATTATACATTATTTTTTTAAATAATTCTTCTTAACTCTTGTTCATCGAAATATTATGTTTTCTGTCATTTTTATTTAAGAACTTGTTGAACGAAATGCTTTAAATTCTCAATAATTGAAGAATTAATCAATCCTTATTAATAAATCATTTAGAAACTTCAACTAACATAAGTTCCGATGACTTTTAAAGCCTTTTGAGAAATATGTGTGTAGAAAATATGTAAAAACATTTTAAATGCAAAGATTCGAAAAAACAAAAATTATTTTTTTTTTTAGAAAAAAAGTCGTAGGCGGGGAGTGATTCTGTTCGCAGGAGGTGATTTATCGGACCACCCTGTACGTTAAAACTAGAAGCAATAGTTGCGTGGACGAGAGAGTACAGCGAAACAAGCCTGTAAAATACATTTGTGCAAACGTACTCCCGCACAGACGGTAAAATATCCAGGCGGTCGTAACTCGCCGCATTCGTACGATCAATGTACCAAACGCACCGAGCCCTTGTACCGCACGAACAATTGATATCTACTTGGTGGCTTGAACGTGCGGGCATAACAGCACTTTGCAAATGTTCGAGCGTAATACGTTTATCGGCAGAACGGGGAAAGGAAAAAAATGCTCGAAACATCTCATTATGCATCACACGAACAAGCTTCGCAAAGCGTGACGCCGGACATTGCAGTTCGGCTTGTGGGGAAACCAGACGAGCGCGTAAATAAAAACGACTGTTCGATATTCCGCTGAGTATCGAGCCGTGTTCTTGTTAGGGTTAGAAGAGCTCAGAGTGCTGGACGCATGGGTTCATCGAAAGGTCGGAGAAAATACCCGAGGAAGCAAAATGCACAAACTTCAATAAGTCACCGGAAAAACTGAGAGAAATAAAAAAGAATCATTTTAAAAAATTCAAGTTGACGATTTGTGACTTGACTATCATAAGCTCTAAACAAAAAAAATATACTTGGCTTAACTAAGTTATTCGTTTACAGGTAGGTCAATAATTTTTGACGCAATTCAAAACTAATAATTCCTGAAATTGCTCTAATTAAAAAAGTCTTGATAGATACTGGAAATGAATGATTATTTCCATTGACTTTATAATCAATAATTCATAGAGCTTTAAAGATAAAACGGATTATTTGACTGAACGAATTTTACAGTTGCAGTAACGTTATTTTAGAGTTGGCAAAATAATTTTGTAAATAATTTGAAATTAATCGTTACCGAAATTACCTCAATTGAATAAATAAACAAAAAAATTGATATGAATTATTTTTTATTGATTTGATTGATTATAATTATCTATTGAGCTTTTACGAAGAAACAATTCTTATAAATATACAATAAACTAATAATTTTGTAAAAACCTCAAAATAAATTATTTCTAACATCCTTTTTTCAATAAACAATTAGTCGACACTTTTGATTGATCAATTCGGTCAGTCGGCAATTATTTTTATTCTGTCTTTATTTTCTGTCTTTATTGTTGTTCCCTCAAGTTTGTGCATGTCCAATTATCAGATACCCACTTACACTGGTCGGGTCGACTGATTTACCAGTCGCTTTATGCGAGCCCGAAAATACAAACGGATCGCACAAATTGCATTGTTATGAATGTGCGCGTTGTGTGCAGAAGCTTATAACGACACCGTTATTAGATATTTAAGTACATAACCCGGTCCCGTGCGGGAGAAGGGGTTAAGAGCGTAACAACGGTGGACCAAACTCATAAGTTGCACCTTTTTATGAGGCACCACCACCGCATATGTACGGAAGGAGCATTCCAGTACGAAGGTAGAGAAAAAGAAGGGAGTGCCGAGAGGGGGAAGAGGGAGTGAATATTATCCGGTGAAAAGGCTCTCGAGGGCCGTGCAAAATCGTTCGTCTAGAAAGCAAGATAGAAAAAGAGAGAAAGCACGCACTCACGAGAACGAGAGAAAGAGAAGGAAGTAAAAAGAGAAAAAAGAGGACAAGAAGAGGAGAAAGAAATAAGAGGTAAAGAAAATAGGATGCTGCGAGAGATCAGCAAGTGGTTTGCCCGTGGTACTTACGGTATGCGGGCGAAAAATAAAAATAAAATTTTAAAGATTCCGAGTCTTTCTGAATACGCGCATCTCGGGAGGACGCGGACCGGTAGTGCGGACTCTGGGCATAAAACTTTCCCGCGGGATAACCAGTGAGCAGATGTACATCAGAGAACATATACAAACGACATACACGTGTACGTATATGTGAACGAAAAGAGAAAAAGACGGGGAGTCACGAAACGTGAAGATCCCCGAATACGGCAAAACGCCAACGAACGTCGATATCAAGAAAAAAAATAACCACGCAAAAATGCGAAACGTTGAGCTATCCGATAAATAATGCGGTTTACGATTGAGTAAACTAAAAGCCTAGTGTGAGAAAATAAAATTTCCGCGTCGAAAAAAAAAATTCGAATTTTGAAAATGAACGTTAATATTTTTATAACTCCATTGTTTATAGAATAATCCTATGTATAAATGAGTAAATATATATGGAGAAATGATTTTCCAAACCCAATTCATCAATTCTGGCAATTTTACAAATGGGGTCCTTTAATTTTATATCAACTTGCTGGTTTCAAAAATTTCATTTCACATGAAGGCCTTTATAGGAATAAAAGTTTATTTAATAATACGTTGATTTAAAAGAAAGCCAAGGATGGTGAGACTTGTATATTGTTAATTGTGGAGGCAATTTGTCGAGGTAGTCTTGGAAGTTTATTATCTCCAAAATCCACGTTCTTTAAATATGTATCTGGAAAGGGAGAGAGGGAGAGAAAGAAAAAGAGAGAGAGAAAGGGAGAGAGGCAAAGAAAGAGAGAGAGAGAGAGACCAATTGGTACGGAATGCGCGTGAGCACTCTTTGCAAGAGCGCATTATGATAGGCAGTAATTACCAGCGGCATTAATTAGCTGTTTGATATATGAGTCTAGGGTGGGCTGGTACGGATCATTAGGTATACATATATGCATACGCACAAGCGGCGCGTGTGTCTGTACGTAAATGGTCGGCGTGTGTAAAACGCGTTACGTGCAAAACGTGTTCAGACATCCAACGCACGCGGTCAAAAATATATACGAAAGCACGCATATGAGGCATTCCGTGTCGGATTATCCATCGATCCTTCAACGTTAAATGGAGCCATGAATAAATGAACGGGTTCGCGCGTGTGAAAAATGCATTTAAGCCAAGAGACCGAGTGTCTCTTTTGGCCTATAGTACGCCAAGCTCTGACACCTCGTACACTGGCTATTTTTCTCATTGAAATATATTCCGAAGAATACGAAAGGTTGAAATATCGATTTCGCGATATGCCTATAATCACACGGAGCAGTTGTACTTTCGCGTATATAGACATCGCTGCAAAATATAGCGCGAGCGAGACAGCCGGACTACCATGATGCTCCCTTCGCCTTTCTTATTTTTATCTTTTTCACGAGAACGGTAATAGAAGATCCAATTGATATTTCATACGAATGTATTGGGCATTGCGATACGTAAATATGCCAAACTGTTATTTTGCAAATACTCGACTTTGCGGAGCATCCTCGTAGCAGCCAACATCATTTAGGTGTTGCTGGATGGACCGTCGGCCGAAAAGTTTATTCAACATGGGGTAGTCAAGGATTTTCGAGTTTAAATCGTTTTGTGCGTTTTTCGCTTTGCAATGAGCTAATTTAATAATGAATTTTGTTAGAAATAATAGTTTTCTACTTTTAATAATAAGCGAAGTCAAATATTGGCGAGTACTCGACTGAGAATTTGTCAGTAACTCTATATCTGTTCGAGCTGTCCAACCCATTGAAAAATGTTTTCAAAATCAATTCAGACCTGCAAATAATATTGCTATCAATAATTATCAAAACTCTCAATATATATTTAATTTTTCCAATTCATGGTGATTCGTTACAATAAATCTTCCATTATTTGCTAAATTGATAATCTATTTGAAACTCACCCCCATGAATCGTTTCGATCGAAAAATACGTCAAAGGATGATGGGCAAATAAGTATGGAATCGGGTATCGGCACCAATCGAAAAAAATGATACATCGTTAAAAAAGGTAATTTTCTGTAAAGTAAGAATAACTGACGTGCTAGTCCTGATTCACTGTCCGATTAGAGTAATCCTGCCTTGAAAATTATTCAACTTTCATTGTTATTAGAACTAAGAATTTTATATTTTCCGAAGAGTATAGTTCGAAACGGACAACTTGTACGAGTTGGTCGTCATAGTACTTTTTTGT
>JAPYZJ010007080.1:0-13864 GCA_030522765.1 Ophioninae sp. B BG-2022a
AAAAATTCATTTCCTTCGTTTTTCATGAGAAATAAAAACGCATTTGAAAAATTCATTTCCTTCGTTTTTCATGAAAAATAAAAACGCATTTGAAAAATTAATTTTCTTCGTTTTTCATGAAAAATAAAAACGCATTTGAAAAATTCATTTCCTTCGTTTCTTATGAAAAATAAAAACGTATTTGAAAAATTCATTTCCTTCGTTTTTCATGAAAAATAAAAACGCATTTGAAAAATTCATTTATTTCGTTCCTCATGGAAAAGCTCGGAGCAATGAAACTGAAAAGTGATTTGCGCCGGTAGATGGCGCCGGTTGGAAGCGCTGGGAATGACAACGAACGTGGGAGGCCATTTTACGGCGCAGCACAGGGACAAAATGGTCGGACGTGTTTGTCACGAACGTACGAGATACCCGTTTGCGAACAACAGCCGGCTGAGCACCGTGCTGTGCTTTCGCCGTTGGCACGCTGTTGGAAGAGGAGCGAAACCGGAGAGAGCTATAAACTGCACACGTCCGAGATACACCAGCGACTCTCAACTCTGGGAAAGCCATTTTCCAAAGTACCAAACACTCGTTTACATATACGCACGAAGCTACGGTAAGAAAAAGGAAAACAGGTTTTTGGGGGATCGATCAGTCAGTCGTTCGTCCCAGATGACGTCGAATTTTCCATCGTAGGAAATCAACGAATATTTTTTTTGACTTTTGATTTTTTGCAGCCCACGAGATGAGAATCCTAAGACGATTGTCTGATTAATAATTAATCTGATCAATAATAATGATATATTGATTAATAATAATAATTTAGCGATTAAATAAAAACTCAATCCGTAAATTGTTATAATTCAGAAATGAATTACGATTCCAAAACTAAAGAAAGTCGTCGTAACTGAATTACGACGATTCCAAAACTAAAGAAACCATCAAAACTTTCGATTTTTCACGTTTTCTTCTTTTGTGAAAAAATTGAAATCGAAATGTCACATAATGAATTAAAGGGTTAGGATACTGTGAAAATTTCGTATAATTCCGAATTTTATCAAAAATTTAATCAATGCAAGTCAATTTATTAAATCAGTTTTAATTATAAGCCAATTTTATTGATACAAATATTCAATGATTTTTTAAATTAATTAAACAATTAAAAAAATACAAAAAATTATAAACAAAACAACACTTAAAACTTATAATACAAAAAATTATTAAAAAAACACATTGTTGTTTAATTGTTTAATGGGGTTTTCAAATATTTATATTTAAGAAAACTTAAAAAAAAACACATTGTTGTTTAATTGTTTAATGGGGTTTTAAAACCATGTGTGTGTTTTTTTTTTAGTTTCGAGAAATCGTGTAAAATCACTTTTACAATATTTTACTGATGCAAACGTGAACGTCAATCACGCATGTTAGGAAAATACGATTCGAGAAGATTCCAGTCGTAAAATGAGGATCACGAAATAAGTTATCGGTGTCGCGGAGAACTTCGAACGTTTTCCTCTTTTTAGCGTACCCAACGGAGCCTGTAAATATGCAATAAGACCTAACCCTGTTCAATGCTCAACAATTTCGCGAGTGCACCCTGTGAATTTTCCAGTGCACCGTTTTCTTTCCTCCAAGCTCCCCTCCCGTCCTTTCGCTCATCCTCTCTCAAAGTATTTTTCTCCCCCCCCCCTTTTTTGGGTTACGACGAAGAGTATGGGGAAAAAGAAAACTGGAGAGCGAATCCATCTGGATTCCGGTCTGTTTCGCTGGAGCCGAAGTGCTGGAGTATCCTGGCAATTGCACGAAACAATAAAGTTTTATCTCCCCCCCCCCCCCAACTTCACTTCTTTTTTCTCTTTTTCTCCAGCGCTGGAGAATAAAAACCCTGGACAAATAAACGACGAAGCGAGAGCCCGAGAAGGGTTGAACCGGAGTGGGGGGGGGGGGGATGAGAGACAGAAAGGACAATGGAACGAAGGAGAGGACGAGAGATCGAAAGGAGACGGGAAATGAATAAAAGACACGTAGCGAATGAGAAACGAAGGGAAAGATCGCGAGAGGCGACGAGGGGAAGCGAAAAAGGGCCAGGTAAACCCTGTGGGAGTCAAAGCACGAGAATAAATACGAGAGAGAAAAGAAAGCTAGAAAAAGGAGGGACTTGGGAAAACACGGGAGTGGGGGAAGGAAAAAAGGGAAATTAAACTAGGATTTAAATTGGAGGGAAAAAAGCGAAAATATTGAAGAAAGATTGAATTCATTTAATTTGTGAATTATTATTTTAGATTATATTAGATTATATTTTCAAGTTTGAAGAGTCATTGAATGGAAGTTTAATTTATTTTTATTAATTAGAGCAATCGTTACGTTCGACAATATTTATAATAGTAGAAAGAAAAATTTAATTGAAGTATTTAATGGAGATTTATTTAATTTGTTCAAGTATTTTTTGGGAGATTATATTTATAAATTCAAACATTTAATCAATTATTAAGCAGAAATTTAATGATTTTTTAATTGATCAATGGTATGTAATTTAATTATCACACTGGGTAAATTAACTGAACAAAAATCAAGTAAAATCTAAATTAATTGTATTTATCAATTAATTGGAATTCATTTAATGTCAATTAATTCAATTAATGATTCATTTAATTTGTTAAAGTAATTTTTTGTGAGATTATATTTATACATTCAAACATTTAATCAATTATGAAGCAGAAATTTAATGATTTTTTAATTGATAAATGGTATGTAATTTAATTATCACACTTGGTAAATTAACTGAACAAAAATCAAGTAAAATCTAAATTAATGGTATTTATCAATTAATTGAAATTTTAACGGAAACTAACTGAATTTACTTGAACGAAAAAGTGAAAAAGCAGGCCACTGGCCTACGAAAGACGCAAAAGGAAATGTGGAGTGTGTCAAAAGTAGATGGTGGACGAATTTCCACCAGGAGGAACGAAACTACCCCGGAGCTTTTTTTGCGAGAAAAATTTTTTTATTTTTTTTGAGTTCCGGAATCCCGTCGCTCACGTCCCAGTTTCAATTTTCCCCGAGATCCTCTTGGCGTTGAAAAGCGCTGGAGGTTCGCGATATCTTTCGTGTATAAAAGTGAGAGAGAGAGGGCTGGGGGGGGGGAGGAAGGGTTCCCTTCTGCGAGGTGCGAGACTCCAAGGAAACCGCGCTCTCGTTTACGAGGAGCGTCAGTCGCGATTAAACCGACGAGGGATGAAGGGCGGAAGCGGTGATACCGTGCTCTCGTTCGACGAGGAAAACTTACAATGAAATTACACATTTCGAAAGCGTTCACCGAGAAATACGTTTCTCAACGTGGATCTTCTCAAATGCGAGATAATTTTACGAAAGTTTAATCGCTGATCGTAAACTCGGCGAACAATATCTCGTTATCAAAACAGAGTCCGTTTCAAGTAAAAACTGTTTCGTCCCGCAGGACGAAGCAAATGGAAAATTCGTCCGATTCAAATTTCGTTTTCAACCATTCCAGGAAAATTCTTCCTGTTGAACGTAGCCTTCAACGGGAATGTGCAAAGGTAACCTCTTACGGTGCCATTTTGTACGGAAAATACTTTTTACGTTGATGAACATTGGAGTTTTCGTTTGGGGCAAGTGTACGCATTTTTCATGTCGAAAGATTTTCGAAAGCTTGAAGGATAAGGGTTGGATTTTACGACCATATTAGCTAGATATGATTTTTGTTCAACTGATTGTCGAATTAAGAAAGTTTATGGAAAAACTGCAAATTTTGTATTTACTGGTTTTGAAGTATTCGGGAAATCTTACATTTTTTTTTATATAAATACGAAGGGATATTTATCGAACTAATGGACAAATTGAGAAAGTTTAGAAGATATTGAGAATCTTGAAAGGTAAGGGTTGGATAATACGACTATAGTAGCCAGATAAAATTTTTGTCCAACTGCTTTGTCAAATTAAGAAAGTTTACGGAAAGACAACATTCTTTATTTACTGTTTAAAAAAAAAACCTTAAATATTTTTATATAAATACGAAGGCACATTTATCCAACTAATTAACAACTTACGAAAGTTTACAGGAAATTCTCATTTATTTTTTAAATAAATGAGAATTACGAAATTTTACAGGAAACCTCCACATTTCTTTTTTAAAATAAATGCAAATTAACAAAGTTTACAAAAAAAAACCATTACATCTATTGTTTAAAAAATAAAATGAGAATTAAAAAAATTTTACAGAAAACCTCCACATTTCTTTTTTTTAAATAAATATGAATTAACAAAGTTTACAAAAAAAAACCATTACATTTATACTTTCAACAAATCCGAAGATTTTCTTTCTTCAAGCTTCCAAACAACTCTTCAAAGGCAATTTCTTGAAGCTTCAATTTTCCTCACAGAATGTTACAGCAAGTTTCAAGGATACTTTCTACGGAGCATTCTTTCAAGCATCAAAGGCAATATTCCTTGCGAAAATTCCTCGAAAGAAAATGCACTATACAAAGAATGTCCCAGTAGGAAAATCATCACGAATCCATCATCGAATCTTCCATCAGACTTTACGACAGGGAAGCATCTTCCAGCAGTCGAAGATGGCTCTGACGTTAGGCGTCACCTCGAAAAGCGTTTTCGAGATGAACCAGCCAGGTCGTGGAGGCTACCGAGGGGGGACGAGAAACGCCAACCATTTCCATCGCAATTTCTATTCTATTTCCGTTTATGACAGCAATGGCATTCAATTATAGACTGCAATATCGAGGGAGAGTCACGTTTTACCAATAACTGGTACACATGGAAAGAGAGAAAGGGAGAGATAGGACTGTGGTAGGGAAAAGGGTGAAAAGAGGGCGGAGGGGGGAGGGGGGAGGGGCTTGGGAGGAAAAGAGCCAGGCTCATCGATATCGTCGCGAAACCTCGCGGCTCATCGGAGCACACTTCTGTATCACTCTCATCCGTACACGCTATGATTTTCCTCGGCAAAGTTCCCTCTTTGTAAGCCAGACTGATATACGCGACAGCTTACGTAACCCGAAACGATTTTGTTCGACGAAACGACCGAGTGATTCCATCGTCGATGAAGAATCGATTCCCGCTCGTTCTCGGCCACTCTCTCTCTCGATCTCACTCGTCGATTCGATCCAGTCGCTTCGATCGAGGCTTAGGGAAATGGCTTCGCCTCATGGATTGCCTCATCGTGGCCATTACTCAAAGAAATTTTTTGAACTTTGGAGAACGCGGGTATTGTCGATAAATTTGGATTCAGGGTTAACTGCGAGTATTACTGGATGAATTGATAGTCGAACAACTTCTATTAGAGATGGTTTAATGGAATGTCCAATGAAAAATAGAGACACCACGTGGTTTGTTTGTTTCTATTTATTTATCTCTTTGTAACAACGGATTTATTCTTTGGAACGTTGGTTTTGTGAAATTAAAGTTTTTTTTTTTTAGGATTCGAATTGCAACGAATATTCTTTATTTTTTTTATGTTATGGATTTATAAATGGATTTAAGGATGGAAATAATTGGATTTGTGGATTTTTATACATTATAGCAGGTCTGTTACGAATCACTGAATCATAATTCCATATGAAATTGAAGTTCGCAACATTGCGAGAAAACGAAAATGATTATTTTTTAATTTCTCTATTTTTTTTTTCACTGAAATCGTAAGTAAAATATTTCAATAATTATACAAATCTTCATTGTGATAACCTAGAATGCAAATTTGAAAAAGAATATTTCGCCAAATACTGGATCTAAGAAAATAAATAAAATGAGAAAAGAAATATCCTTGCGTCACAACAATGCGAACTGCAAGTTCATAATTCCATAAAATATTCACGTTATTTTCGAAGCTCGAATCAGAGAGGGTAAATTTACATCGTGAAGTAAAGATAATTTTCGTTGAAACCGAAAAACGATCTTCAACGTTATTTTCTATGAGTTTTTTTCGAGCTTTTTATTGGGTTTTATCGCAATGACCGTGTCGATCATGATGATTAGGCATGACGATCAAAAGGTATCCGTTTCGTAATTGAGCGATCACCAAAAAAATAATTGGTGGAAAATGTAATCGCTGATCATTGTAATCCAGTCGTTTCTGAACTGCGCAGATGAGGGAGGCGCACGTGCCTCTTGAGAATAACGGGGAGATTGAGTGAGACGAGTTTGACGACGAGTCATGTAGGACTGGTCTCACAATCGCTGAGCTTCTTTACTATCTATTTTTCTCTCTCTCTCTCTTTCTTCCTAACACATATAGACGAAGATAGAAAGAGACATTGAACGAAGGCCATCTCTGGATATATCCGTCCGTTTTTGGTCTCGACATGAACGGGACCCTTGTGATTTGGCTTCGTTGGCTGGCTGTTTGCACCACGGTATTGGCTTACTCGACTCATTAACGTTCACCAAGCCTGGGAAAAACTTTAGTACTGTACTTCTTCAACGTTCCAAGGAATTCGTATGCCTGTAGCGACGAAGTTGGCAGTGAGTGTAAACAGCCAAACAGACGAGAGCTACAGTTGATTTGGATTATTCGATTAAGGGGGAAAATGTTATCGCGCGCGAAACGAACACAGTGCGACTGTTGTTTCAGTCAGACGAATCACCCGAGTCAGCCTCGAGGAATTCCATTGGATCAATCGGACTTCTGCCGAGACAAATTGGTCTTCGCAGCTCGAAGTTCAAATTTTTCAACTTTCGATATCCGATTTAATATGATTGGAGCAAACTTGGACACAAGTATCAACGAGGTTTGCTCAAAAAATTAGATGACTTTTTATTATTCTCGAAAAGTATTTATTTATTCATGAATATTTATTTCAACGAAATATCAAACGAAGCACACGTCTATATAATCGAATTTTTACTTTATACAGGGTGTGGCGTAAATAGTGGCCCACCGTTAAGAATTCGATATGCCAGATAGGTAACTATAACATATTATTATTTTAACCATCTTTATCCAAGGTTCCAAAAAGAAAACATTTCATGGAAAATGATTGTTTTCTATGGATTGTATCTTATTTACGTCACACCCATTTTTCACGATTCCTCTATTATTCAGCAGCATAGAACAGAAATAAAAAATAAAAAAATAGTTAGTGTTGAAAATACAGCCAAATTTGTGACAAAAGCTTATTAATTCGTCAAAAAAATGTAAAAAAATGTTGGATAAAAATGGTTAAAATAATATGTTATAGTTAACTATCTGGTAAATTGAATCCTTAACGGTGGACCACTATTTACCCTACACCCTGTATATTCATCAAAGTACTCCAAAATTCTATTTAAATCAAAGTCTATTAAAATTGTAATTTTCGTTTTGTTATTCAACGATTCCAGTTAATTTATAATTAAATCTGTTAACGTATTGTTGAATCTGTTAATTTATTATTAAATGTATTACTGTATTATTGAATTTGTGAATTGATCACTATAAATCTGTTAATTAATTATTCAATCAATCGGTTCGTAATCAAAACAGGTATTCGCTAAGCTGAATATGCCCTACGCGAATCAGACTCGTAAATTCGCGATGACCCAATTTTTGATCGACTTTTTGGCGAAAGCTGATTAATTCCGTTTCCCAACATGCATGATAATTGAAAACCCGTCGAAAAATAGGGAATTCAGAGATGAAACCATGGAGAGGCTAACATTAGAAGTACGCAGAGCAGTAAAGGGCGCTGACCCTTTATCAAGCTTGAAAAGGGCGAAGACACGAGGGCGTTAAAGTTGGAGGTCTCTCGTTGAGAGACAAAGAGAAGCGAAAGGATTTCGAGGACTCGCCAAGCCTCGACTTATTATTCGTTACGGTCTCGCACGCCCTTCCGGTTTCGTTCTCAAACGACCTGTGCCTCGAGGGCGATACGTAGGCGGAAGAGGAAGCACGAGAGGATCCTTCTCGTCAAAGGATCACATGCGAGGGCACATCAAGGGCCTCGGGAGTCAAAAGAGGGACAATGCCTGGCGCAGTTTCTCCCTCAACTCTCCTGGACGTCCTACAATTAATTGTATCCGCACACGAGCTTTTCATCTTTCATGAGTACTACACTCGGGAGCAAAAGTATGGAATCACTTGGAATTGATTCTGCGCGATCTTGAATTCTTAATATCTAGTTAAAAATAATAAAAAATGGTACAATTTGAAAGGTTAAACTGTTCACTTTAAATTGATACCAAATTCATTCAAATCACGCCATTATTTAAGAAGTTATCCCGGATTACGTAAAGAAGTCAAGAAAAATATATGTTTCAATTAGGTCAATGAAGAGCCGTCTTCGAGCAGTTATTGGAGCGAGGGGAGGGAACACAAAATATTGAATCTTAATTTTAAGGCCAAATAAAATGTTATTGATTCATTTCTGTTGTTTTCTTTATTCATTATTTTTCCATTATCCTTATGTTTTCCTAACTCCTTCACACAATCCGGGATAGCTCTTTAAATACTGGAGTGATTTATATGAATTTGGTATTAATTTAAAGCTAACAGTTTAACCTTTCAAATTTTTATTATTTTTTTTTTTATTCTTTTTAAAATTATTTTTAATTTTTTATTATTCTTTTTTTTAAGAATTTATTATTCTATTTATTAATCCATTTTTATTACTCTTAACTGTTTATTAAGTACTCAAGATCGCGCGGAATCAATTCCAATAAGTGATTCCATACTTTTGCTCGCGAGTGTAGTTCTATCCCCAATGGCACGTCCTTTAATCCTTTACGAATTCGCCAGCAGGCTATTACCCTCAAAATTGGGCAAGCATGAAATTATCCGTTGCATCGTTTCAAATGCTATGGATAGATTCCATAAATCCTTTACACAAACTGTGTTCTACAGGTTGTTCAATCAGGATTTTCGAAAATCCTTTCAGGGCTTCTGGTACTCGAATGTACCGAAGAAACGTGCAAAAAACATCGTCCTATAGTTCGAACATTAAAGCCATGGAATATGACATTTATTCAGTGTGGTTATTTCGAAAACCGTCGAAATTAGGAAATTATCATTAGGAGTCGATTCGACATTCTGAAATCGCTTTACACTCGCCACTTTTGAGCTCGCATATCTGGAATTCGATCGCTTTTGACGATGGTGTATGAATTCCAGTTGTAGTTCGACTGGAATTTCAACTAGCAAAATTACTGGAATTTATTTCGATTAAATATAAATTTATGAACAAGTTCAGCTAAAAAGGAAATAAAAAATTGCAGGTAAAAAAAATTGATTTAAAAAAGGCAAATAAAAATTACAGATTAAAAAAGTCAACTTTTAAAAGTGAAATAAAATGTCCAGGTAATACTTTAATAATCAAATTGGCTTCAAAACTGACATTAAAATGACAGTTAAAAATAAGTTCCTCTGAAAAGTTCAAAAATTTCAAAAAAAAGGTAAAATGTTTTTATGATTTTAGGCGTCTAAATTAGCTGGTAAAAATAAGTGAATTCCGTTGTTTTCCAATAACGCAAATTTCAACGGTGTAAATCGCTAAAAATGTCATCACCACTCAACGACTGCTGATAAACGCCTATTCGGTTTCTCGAAACCCACGAAATTGCTAAAACTCGTTATTAATCAACGCAAAAGAGGATTACGAAAAATGACGACTTATGAGATTTTGAAAAATGTATTTAAAAGAATGATGGCTGAAGTCAGAGGGACCTAGGATTTCTCGTGTCGAATGTGGCAAATGGAATTTCTAAGGGCTCGGGAAAGGGCTGCTCGCGACCGCGAGAAAGGAGATATTTCGTGCACGAGCGAGCGTGCAATTTTCCGTGCCTGCGTCTTTCTATCCTTGAAAGCGTATCAAACGTAAATGGTACAGCGGTTGCACATTCGACGAAACTCCACATACGCCGTCTGCGGTCGCTTCGAACTTCCATAATACGATTTTTTATTACGTACTTTTAGACCTTAAAGTCTGAGCTTTCATTTAGAACATTTCGGAAAAAATTTTATAAAAATTTCATAAAAATTGGCGGCGACTCAGCGGTTTTTGCGTTTTCCCATTTATTTTTAACAAACTTGTTGTTATTTTTAACTGTTTTAACTGTTTGTTATTTTTAACAAACTTGTTTGATGGCTTTAATGAAAAGCCATCAAATCAAACGATTTTCTTCAATATTGGCTTCTCTTATAATACTCGAAATTTTATACCAATAAAATCAGTCGTGTCATTAATGTTTTAGGAGTCATTGTTTTTTCAAATAGATATTTATACCTCCGAAATATCTATCGATCTATTGATATTCACACATGAAAAATAATTAGTGTATCTTTCTATAAAGATATTATAATTATAATATCTTAATATATTAAATCTTAATATAATAATAATATCATATCTTAATATATAAATGTAATACCTGAAATATTAAAGATTATACATTATAAATTTATAATGTATAATCATTGGAATGAATCTATCGAACTTATCGAGTTATCTCTGGAATTTCTATGAAAAAAACAAAAAATCAAAATGAAGTATTTTTCATAAAAATGAACCAAAAAAATTTTTTTCTTCAGTACTTTTATTGTGAAAAAAAAAAAATTAAAAATCATTTTGTTTTTGAGTCGATGAAAATCCGTTGAAAAAATTTTTTCGTCTCTATCGAGGCCAAAAACGCTCGGCGATGCGGTTTTCTTTTTGCATCTTGTACCAACACATTTAACACGAGGTAGCATTCACTCGAACGCGTGACCCGAGGCTTAAACACGTGCGAAAATTCTCAGCGAGCTCTCAAGAGAGTTAGATCCTCCTCTTTCCCCGGGCCACCCATTTTTTCGCCAAGCTCTTCGCACTCGACGGATTTCTCCATGGCAGCTGTACCGAGAGAAGATCTGGCTTAGCCTGACTCGAGTACGTTTACCTATGGGTGTATCATCAGCGATACGTCGTCACGCGACTACCGCCGTAACCTGCACACTCGATTCTCCCGAAGTCTCGGGTTAAATGCACGTTTTAATTCGTTCTAAATACTTCGTTCTATTTTTTTTTTTTTTTTTTTTTGCTTTCGTTTCTTTATCGAAAGCGCGATACTTCTTAACCCAGATTTTAAAAATGCATTGCGCAAAAACGGTGAAAAAACATCGAGGCGATTCATTTCGGGGTCATTAGTGCAGCCCCGTTTGACTCCCGTGACTCATGTGTTTTTTTTTCTCGATTTTTTGACCTTCATGACTTAAGCTTTTAGATATCGAATAAGCCATTTTTCAAATATTTTTTATTTTATCACGATGATTTGTAATAATAATAATAATAATAATAATAATAATAATAATAATAATAATAATAGCCGTAATGATAATAATAATAATAATAATAATAATAATAATAAGTAAATAACGAGAACAAGCATATGAAAACAATAATAATGACGATGGTGGTGATGATCATGAAAATAATCATGATGGATGTGGAGCCAATACTTCAACGCTGTGTGTTGAGTCGCGACTACCGCGTGGGAGACCGGTTCAGCGAGTGTCCAATCGTGACACGTAGAGTGACAATTGTGGGGTAAAAGAGAAAGGGACGAGATGTCAGAAGCCCGCCAGTAGATAGGAATGAATTCCAGAAATAAAGCTAAAATATCTTAGAATTATATACCTTTTGTTTATATATTAATTAAATATATATATACAACGAAAGTACAAAATTCAGCTCTACTAATTGATAATTGATTGAACTAGGATAATAATCAATCTATTTTAATTATAGTTATTCTTTTATATATATATATATATATATATATATATATAATGATAATTATTATGATTAAATATATTGTTTATTATCACTGTTATTATTATTATACTACTGTTACTACGTTACTATTATTTTTGTTGCTATTTTAATTATTAGAGTAGCTGGGTTCCGTAATTTAATTTTCATACTTTTATCGTAATTTGATATCGTAACACCCGTGGCACGAGTATGAAGAAATGTCACAAATACAGTATGTACGAGAGCGCAAAATTGCTGGAAGTGGTATCTACGAAATGACAGTTCTTGACGTATTTGTGCGCGACGTCTCTTTTTAGATGTAATACGTGATTCATTTGCACGAGAGATGTTGAAAATACAGATGAGATGAAGAAAAAAGAGGATATAAAGAAACAGAGAAACTCTGCGCTAGCGTGCGTCAATTCACGCCTATCACATATTCATGAAACATTCCTCGACGAGGCGCGCATCAATATTTATCCTTGTCACGTGAACTTATGAAATCTCGTCGTGCAGATAAATCATTCCGTATATGTAGCGAAATTTTCGATCGTTTTTCAAATTGATTCTCGTATTATCGATATTTAAGTGACGTAGTATGTTGTAGGTTTTCGTCGGGTCGAACTTCCGCTTTCTTTTATTTTTAATCACTAAAAACGTCGTCGAAAATCATTAGGTTTTTTTAAATTATTTTTATATATTTATTAATTTTTATTGACTAGTATTTATTATTTTTCTTTGTTTATTCATTTTTATGAATTAGTATTTATTATTTTTTTAAATATATTTTTTTTATTATTTTTTATATCCACGCCGGTCACCGTTGGAATTCATTTTGATTTTACGATAGACCATTAGCTGAAACTATTATATATTCTCTCCTACATGTAGTAGCCAGCTCATATCCTATGGACAACCATCCAAGAGCTAAAAACGGTGACCCGACCTTCATGAATTTATCGCTGTTGACACCCATGGACTGTCTTCCAAGAACTAAAAGCCGTGACCTGATCAGCATGGCCTTATCTCTCTCGTGCCCTATGGACAGTATTCCAAGAACTAAAAACAATTCTTGAAAAACTTGGAACAGCTGACCACCATTATCTTTGCTGAACGCTGCGAACAGTCTTCCAAGAACTAAAAGTGACCTGACCAGCATCAGTTTATTCTTTTCGAACCCAGTAGAGAGGCTTCTAAGAACCAAACGTTATTTGGAATCCTGACCAGCCTTATCTCTCTTGTGTCCTATGGACAGTCTTCTAAGAACTAAAAGCTTGATTTAACCTGACCTAACTTTCGAAGAACTAACCTGACGAATATATGGGTCAACCATTTCCCCAGCGCAACCGTCCGAAACGACCTTCAACTAAAACAATGGACATATACACCCATAATCCAAACCCTTATCCCCTGAACGATCCATTTGATCCCGGATCATGACGTAGGAGTTCGTCGAGCAACTCGAACAAGATACCAGCGGCCATTAGCCGAATTAATAATACCCGCTGGAATATCTTGATCATCGTTCCTCACGGTCTAATCATTCAACCAAAGTCGTACACACTTGTATATATCGATGTCCGTACGTGTTAGCAAATACAGAAGCTTGTATCAGCTTCATTAGAGTCTTGGTGTATTAGCCACGCGTGAATAATGCTTTGACACGGGTTTCACAACCACCTCAACGCCTCCAACTGACCTGGGATACTTGCCAAGTCACTGAGTTTACCTACACTTGGATACGTACGAAGAAAAAAAAACCGGCCAAGTGCGAGTCGGACTCGCGCACCGAGAGTTCCGTACAAATCTGTAGGTATATTAATAAAAGTTAGGATATTTTTATTACTAAATGAAATCCAGAACATTACAATGAGGAAAACTGGAGAAGCATAAATTTTGAGACAATTATAGACCTGAGTATTTGATATGAATTTCAATTTAATACCTCCATGTGTTCATGAGGAAAAAAGTAGTAAGTTTGTAATTTTTAACAATATTTTTATTATATTATGTAACCAAAAATGTATACTTTTCGTAATTTTTCCTTTATTAGTACTAGGGTAATTCGAGGACAGATGACCATAGAGGAGAGATGGCCCAGTGAAATATTACTAACTTTGCCAAGATATGGCAGTGTTTTCTGTTGTTAATTC
>JAPYZJ010007085.1:0-11861 GCA_030522765.1 Ophioninae sp. B BG-2022a
GATCAAAGTTTCTTTCGATCAAAGTTTCACGAATTTCCAACCCCAACGAGCCCAAACACTTTCTCAATCAAATTTTTTTCCAATTTTCAACCCAAACAAACCCAAACCCAAACGATCTTTCACCAAAAGTTTCACCAATTTTCAACCCAAACCTAAACAATCTTCAACCAAAAGTTTCACCGATTTTCAACCCAAACCCAAACAATCGCCCCTTCTCCGAACTCCTTTCTCATATCGAAACCAAAATGAAAAAATCATTTTATCTGTCTCGAATCTTCACAGCTGTAAAGAGTCACCCGACGTAATGACAAATGCCTTCAGTGTGCATCATTGAAGCGCAACGGTGTGACAATTCATTTATAAAATCTAATTGAGCCTGGGACCGGCTTACTTAAACGGCGAATCGCGTGTGGGAGCTCGTGGAGAAAGGCGCCGGGGGGGGTGGGGGGGTGTCTAGCGTGGAAGAAGCAAGGCAAAGGGCTGAAGGGTGGTAGTTCCGATATACATAAGCCTATATGTATGTGAATATATACATACGTGTATATTCATATACAGGGTGTCTCCGACAAGATTTTCAAGTTTACATTTCAGAATCTCCGAAAGAAGACTGATAAATCGTTTAAAACAACGCTTCGCTCCAAGGTCATAGAAATATATAAATTTTGACCTTGAACAGAAACGACAAGGTCGTGGGAGGGTTTCGAATTTTGACCTTCGCTTGACCTTGACCATTATTCTCAAGGTCAAACCGGCATAGGCAACTCCACGGCTACGACGATGCGACAAAGTGTTCAATCGGGATCTCTACCGAGCGATACGACCTTGTCACATAGAAATCAAGGACACCCCGTATATCGGCGTACAGGAGTGCGGGCAAGTCACCGCCGCGACGTTGACCATACTCTACCTTCAGCCTGTACGTGCAACACTATCCCACGTGTAACTATCACGCTTCACGGATATTTACCCGGGTAAATGCAAAATCGATAGGCCCCTTCCATCCTCGTGTACACACTAGCCTCGCCTCCGCGAGGCCTGAAACACCGTCGAGCGTTGGTGTTGGTGGTGCGGGAAGGTACTTGTGTCAGGGCACAAGAGGTGCCGAGCCCGAGCAGACCCCGTACAGGGATCTTCGAGGTCGCGGGCTAATATCGGCCTACCGTAGCCTACCGACGCCGACGAGCGCGGTAACTCGTTGTGCGGATGTGTTACCGCGCTGAACGTCATCGCCTCGTTTATTAATAACAAAATTGGCCCGAGGCCGAGCGATCGCGTTAATATGCGTGCACGTGAGACTCGAATCCCATCGTAAAAAAACATTCCTCGGCGCGGGGGGGCAGCCCCCATAAATCGGGGGTTCAACTCAGCGGTTGACCCCAGGGATCGGGGGCACACCCCAGTGATCGGGGGCATACCCCAGTGATCGGGGGCATACCCTAGGAATCGAAGGTTAAGCCTCAGGGCTCGAAAGGACGGATCCCAGGGATCTGGGGCACATCCCAGTGATCGGGGGCACACCCCAGTGATCGGGGGCACACCCCAGGAATCGAAGGTTAAGCCTCAGGGGTCGAGGGGACGAATCCCAGGGATCTGGGGCACACTCCAGTGATCGGGCGCACACCCCAGGAATCGAAGGTTAAGCCCCAGTGGTCGGGGGCATACCCCAGTGATCACGGGCACTCCCCAGTGATCGAGAGACATAGCCCAGAGGTTGGAGGAACTCATTCCAGAGATCGGGGGCATACCCCAGTGATCGGGGGCAACCCCCAGGAACCGAGTTTAAACCCCCCCAGTCCCCCAGTCCCCCAAAAAATCAATGAAAAATAACTGTATTCAAATAATCCCTCAATTTCAATAAAACTGCACTCCGCCAACCATAAAACAAACAAATATCACTGAAAATTCATCGGGAAAAGAAAATCCCAAGTAAAAACTGAAAAATCTCATTTTACAAAGAAAATCTTACGAAAAAAAAAGAAAATTCAACTGAAGAAAGGAACAATCCTATGTAAAGAGAAGGAAAGTCTTTCTGCAAAAGAAATCCCTGGCAAAGGCCCCAAAATGTAAGTTTCTTCGGTTGCATTCGTCTCGAAACTGATCGACTTTTCTCACTGAGTATCCTCGGCACTTTCGAGAGCCAGTACTCCGGTCCGGATTCTCTCGTGTTCCTATCCCCATGACGTGCGTTTCAGAAGCCTCAGGCGAAAAGCTCAAGTGCATCGGTGACAGGAGAGGGGGGGGGGGTACTCAAAAGCTGCACGTGGTGCATCGTTATCATCCCGTGGATCGTCAGGATACTCATAGATCCTCAGGATGTTTCACAGAGTGCAACTGTCCAACCGGAAGTCGATTATCTCTTAAGAGGATGACTCGTAACCTCCCGTAATGAATCATCGTTTCTGTGCGACGACGTAATGTGTGTACGGGATTGATCGAGTCCGTGAGAGCATCGCGAATGCGGTCGTTCGCGTTCTACGCATTATATCCATCCGAACTCGCATGGAATTCTCGCTCAATTGCCAATTAGCCTCTGATCATTGCTGGATCGAACATCTTCAATGGGAATATATCTATATGGGACTGTATGTGTGAATACCTACTCGCCCTCTTCTCTCTCTCTCTGTCTCTGTCTGCCAAATGGATCGCGTATCCGCGTTAACAAAGTTCAAACTTGCTGATTCAGTCAGTACCGTGTAGATTTAGCCTTGCATTTTGTATATATGCACTCTCGAGGCTCAGTGTCCCTTTTTTTTTCATGGCTAATCAAACCCAGCTTGTCGAGAGAAAGTCCTAATTGATGTACGTACATTTTTTATTTATGTACATATCCAATATACAGTGTGTCCTAGCTAAGAATGTCATCCCTGAAATGGGAGGTAGGGCGTGAAATTCTAAGACGATTGATATAAGCATGTATGGGTCTCAGATCAACCCCTGAATTGTTATCCGCATGGTGGGGGTACCGCCCCACCTGATTGGCTACCGTAAAAAATTAATAACAATTCAGGGCTTGATCCGGGACCCATACATGCTTATATCAATCGTCTTAGAATTTCACCCCTTACCTCCCATTTCAAGGATGACATTCTTAGCTGGGACACCCTGTATAAAATTCTCCTGTCACAGTGTTTGTCCTCGAACTCCTCCGAAACGGCTAACCTGATTTCAATGAAATTTAGTACATACATTCGTTAGGCCTGAGAATAAGTTTTTCTCTATTTTTTATGTTCATAAGTGGAATTTTTTAAATAAATAATCGTAATTTTTTAACTTTCAACTCAATTTTTCCAACCACCTACCAGTCTATCCCCAGCAAGTGTCGGTGCGCACAGTCATAAACTCGCTCAGTGTATGAGACCTACGAATCTATCATTAATTTCTCCTTAAACCCAAAATTTTCATGAAAAAAATCGTGAAAATCGTGTTTTTAGAAGTTTTTTACGATTTTTTCATGAAAGTTTTGGGTTTTGGTGAAAATTAATGGTAGATTCGTGCTCAGGGGATCAAATTAAATCAAAATAGACCATTTAAAAAAATATTAAAAATCCAAAAAGTTTTAGATTTAAAATATTTTTTTAAATGGTCTATTTTGATTTAATTTGATCCCCTGAGCATATATACATGTATGTACATTTTGTTAAAAACCAAATTTGGAAAACACATTGATCAAATATTTATCCTAAAAACAAATTTGGTTAAATCCATTTTTCCTAATTTCTTCAAAAACCAAATATGATTAAATTAATTTACCCAAATTTCTCCACAAACAAAATTTGGTTAAATTCAATTTCCCAAATTTATCCAAAAAGGAAATAATAAAAAAAAAAGAAAACACGCTTGCGATCGATATTGAGCGATTACCCATCTCTCTCTCCTTTCGAGCTTCGAAATTTGTCAACAATTAAAGGAATTACTCACCGTCACGAGATCCCAGAGGAAAAGTAAGCACAGAACTGAACTCGACTGCCTTCGATACTTCAGCCTCGTAAGTACGTTTATTCGAAGTCTGAAGAAGCCCTTTCCCCCTGCCCCCCTTAAAGCTCGCGAGAAGAGCGAGAAGAGCGAGTTTGGTTGCGAAGGGAGGGGGGGGGGTGAGGTGAGACGTGTACGATGCAACCTCTCTAATCGGATCTTGGGGATAACTATGGGGAAGCGCAGAATCCCGGTTACCGGGAAAGAAACGAAAAAAAAAAAACTTTTAATTGGATCACCCTTGTCCGAGGATGGTTGGTTAGTTCTTTGGCTGGAGGGACGTACAGTGCTCAGCTTCCATCATCGAGCTTGCGAGCGAGGAATTGTCAAGTGTAGGAAAGAAAAACAAACAAAAAAAAAAAACGTGTTACCAGCCGAATGAAAAATTCAACTTTCGTCGTTCGACTGTTTCTGCTTTCGAGAAAACGAGACAAAAGGTGGAAGAGAAGAAATAGAGGAAAAAAGAAAAAGAAAAAGGGACTGGAAAAAATAAAAAATACGTCGGATATGAAGGCTGGTGCGAAAACGATCTGAAATTTGTTCATATATGTTTGATACTTTTTTAGATTTTGAAAAATGATTTTTTTAATTATTTTTAAAAATGTTATGTCCCTTAAAGTACAAAATAATTTGGAAAATAAATTTTGTAACGAATTGAAGTGAATAACTGAATTATTTGCTTATTTGTTTACTCTTAATTATAAATAGATTTGTTTTTTAATTTTTTTTTATAAATAATTTATTTACTTATTTCGTCACTCATAGAATCCTATATACGTTTACGTCCACGCGAATCTCGATTTATATCCACTCGTATCGTACACCGATCCGTGTACGGTACTTCGTTTCTTCGGTGAAAATAAAAAAAAAAGAACAAAAACCGTCCTCACGTTTTCTAATTTCCGGCTCACGATCGTGAATGTTGCCTATTTTCGGGACGATCCGTCTTGCGCAACGATGAGAAAGGATCGAGAGTGCATCGAGGTTCAATATAAACGTCGTGGAAGAACTTCGTCAACTCTTGGGACCAACATTCCGGCAGACGTGGCTCCGATAACTCGTCTTATGTACTTTGCGAAACGTCGGAAATTAGAACGCATCAAGTCGGCTATCGAGAAATTGAGAATCGGCTAAAAAAAGTGAAAATCTACTTTACCGACAAGGATTTGTGGCAATTTCCCAAGAGGCTTTGCGCCGAAAGTACGCAATCGAACGCGACGAAATTTGAACAGTGGGTAAAGTGGATCCTTTTCTAGCTTATGACAGTTCGAAAATTACGAATTTCCACGCGGGACGTCCAGAATCAGCGAAAACACGCCGAAAGACCTATTTTATCGACGCGGGTTTTCTACAATTCCCCAAGCTCCGTTATTCCTAAACTACTGGTCCGAATTCCACGAAATTTGAACAGTAGCTTCTCCAGACTACAATCCACCACTCTGGACATCGAAAACATTGAAATTCGATAATACATTTTTTCTCAGCTTTGTCTTTAACCGAGACGTAGGAGGAAAATAAAAGTAACCCTAACTCGAAGTATTCTCATTGCAAACGAGAAAAAGTTCACCAATCTCGATAATGGCCGGTTGACCAATGAGAGTCTTGTCTCTCCAGTCAGGTTACGTCCCATCGTTTTCTCCTCGTAAATTCGCAGCTTCAGTAATTTTTCCCTCTCCGAGCACGCCGGAGCAAATACGAAAACAGAAGAAAATAAGAAGTGCTGAAAAACCGTGTCCCCGACGTTCTAACCCATCCCCATTATTTTTCGACATTCTTGCGTGGGCTGGCTCGCACTGTGACTGAATTTCAGGACTTACGAACGTACCATAAAACGTATAATTTAGTGAAAAGGGAGCAGTGAGGAGAAGAGGAAAGATAAGGATGGCGAGGAGGTTTGCCACGTCTGACGATTTCGCACTGATATTCATTGGCGTAACCAAACCCTTTTCACAATCAAAGTCTCTTTTCTGCGAACGAAAAAATTCGTTTTCAACAATTTCATCAATTTCTACAGCAGTGACAGACGATGAGATAACTCGTGCAGCATGGTGGCTCAAAGCCATTTTTTTCGTTGCTCTCATAGTAAAAAAAAAAATTCCCCGTTCTATCGTCGTTATTTTATTTAATTGATTAATTTCACGTATATTCAATTTTCGTAACGTAATATTCCATTAACTGAAATTCACTCCATCAAAAGTGAAATTCCAACACAGGATGTAGTCCAGTTTTGTGAAACGTTTTTTTAACGCTTGACGGACATTTAAATGCAATTAATTGATTATGAGGAATTAATTTTTATCGATTTTTTCTCTTTGCACAGAACTGGGCTGGGAGGGGGGGGGGGGGCTTAAACCCCCTTTTGGCTACGCCAATGCTGTTGCTACTGGCTTCACAAAAGCCTCGTAAGGAGACTACCCTCTCCACTTGTCTTACTCGTACTATCTCTAGGGTGAAATATCGAGTTGGCTATGGAATAACTGTCTAACAACTAGCCCTCAGCCGGCTTGTTTTGACCTATTCTCTCGCTCTCTCTCTCTCTCTTTCCCTCTCTGATTTCTCCTCACACCATTTTCTCTTTCACGAGAGCCACGAAACGAGAGAAAGCCCTGGCGCTGTAGTACAGAGACGAGGCCATGTAATTTTCCAGATAACCGGCTTTATTCGGCGACCCTGTCCCGGTCTCGCCATACTCGAGAGCTTTGCGAAACTAATACGGGGCAGTGAATGAGCGTACTCGCGGGAGGGCAAGAGCGGACGAATTCTCATTTTACTTCGTCACCAGTCGAGGGCTCTTCCGGGACGGAAAGCTGGACCATAAAAAGGATTCCCGACTATGAACAGGGCCCTAGTTGCCGGCCGCCTAGTCTCCGTTCCGAGCACACGGAAAAGGAGGTCTTCGAACTGTAAGAAGTAAAAAAAACTGTTGCGTCCGATGTACAGCGTGAACGGTTGGATTTAGGATGAAAATTACAAGTGGAATCGTCTTTGTAATAAGGGAGAATCGTACGGTGAACGATACGCCGATGAACGACGAAAAAAGCTGAGAAACCTACTTTACCGACACCGGTTTTGCGGACTTTCCAAATAGCTGCCAATCCGACAATTATCAACCGATCGCTATGAAATTTGGGCTGTGGATACTTTGGGTCATTGGCTTCAAGTTTACGGTCTCAAAAATTCGAAAAATGATAATCAAGTTTTACCGATATTTTTTCCGGCCATAATCGATGGAATACGAATCGCCAACGGTACGAAACCTGAATTGAGGTAAGTTCACGCGGAAAGTTGCGGTGTCGGATATTTCACGAAATTCCATGAGAACCGGATGGCAGACGAGAATTCGCGCATTTGGGAAATTCTCGACTAGTTGTAGGTACACACCGCGGTCGATGCCCAGCGACAGGATTCGAGTTTCAATACCCGCCGCGGTTAAAACCAGATGCCCAAAGCACATAGGATTCATCTTCTTCCACTTGTACTTCATCCCATCATTCTCCCTTTCCCGGTCCGTTTTAACGTCATGACCTTCCACCCCCTTTCCCTCCAGCTCGCTCAACGCCTCATCCTCTTCTCCCACTTTGATCCGTGTCCATATTTCGCATTCCTGGAAATTGAGTCGTGAACAGTTCCCAACTAATTTCACCTCACGGCAGAGCGTGTTCGAGGATATGGAAGGATGGTAGTCTCGTAGCCAGTAAAACGGACACCACTTTTGCCAACCTCAAGCCCAAAGTGAATTTTGAGAGGGGCCACCTTTCAGCCTCGTTTATCAGCTTTTATTCGCTACTTGGTCCACGCGAATGAAAATTTAATTCACAAACGTGACGAAAAAAAAAAATCAACTAGTAAGAAATCGACGAAACGTTCAACTTTTTTCATAAAAAGTCTCTGAAAAAAAAACAATATTCCAAACTCTACTCTAATTTTCATCCAAATCAGCCATTTTAATTTTTCGTCCATTTTGATTAAACGAACAACCAGGGATTCAAAAATTTTCATTTGCTGTATTAATGAGATAACGAACGTTGAGAAGTATCAACCCAGATATTCCGATCACGAAAAGCCATGATATTTTCTTTACGACCTTCCATACTGGATTTATCGAGGATTCATGGTTTTACGATGAAAGACCTTGATCCCCAAAATACACCATGAAGATCTTTATCGTTTTTGGTATCGTATCAAGAATGCCGAGTATTCGAGAGAATTCAAGTAGAATTTTCAGTTAAAAAGCTCGAAAATATAAACCCATCGAATGGGGTAGTTTTTCGAAGGGGAAAAAAAGATTCGTCAGCGTTGGACGAAAAGAAGCTTCAACCAGCCAATCCTATATTTCTTCTCGATTGAAGGAAGGATTAATAAAAGTTGTCGAGGACGATAGCAAAGTTATTTGTCGTTATCGATTGGATGAAAACCCGAAAAAAAAATAATGATACGAAAACGAAGTGGTCGAAGGAGGATCGCTGATGGCGAGGTTATTTTTTCCAAGGCCGAGAAAGAACGAAACTGCTCAATTCGTATGCCCGTCAGGATCCTTTCGCTAACCGTTTCACGGAGCTCTTTTCGTTTTCGCGTTTTATCCTGTGACCCTCACCCCCTCTTTGGCAGTCCTTGTTTCGTCCTTCTCGTTCTTCAAGGTTGAGAGAAATCGATGAAGAATAATGGACCGGAACGATTATTCGGATCTGGCATGATCATCGTCATGCTCATCCTGGTTGAATCCTCTTTGGTCCAGTTCGATTTCCAACCTGATTGAAACTCGACCAATCAACGAGTGGAAACCTGGAAATCATTGGGGGCTTCAATCTAGGACTCCTTCCTACGCCAATTCCAATACATTCAGCTTGGATGGCTTTGATGACGGAAAGGTTGCTTTTGAAGATATAAAAGGATCGTAAAGACAGCTGGATGCTCCTCGTTGATACACATCCCTCGTCCAATCTCCAATTAGCTATCCAGGACGATAAGTAACCCTGGATGTCTTCGAAGACACATCTGGGTCATCGTTTGACAAACTGCTCTGGAAGCTGCTGTCAAATGCAATTCTGCAATTCTGAAGGTCATTGGATCGTTCCAGGTCCTGCGTAAACCCTTCGATTTTAAGGAATGTCTTAAAATCCTTCAAGGACGATTATCCTTCGTTAAAGGTCATCAGAACATTTTCGAATAATCAGAGACCTCATAAATCGATCAGTCGTCGTATATCGTTAATAAAATCGTATCAATGTTGATTTAAACCCAGAAAAATAAATAATTAAAATTAATTAAATAAAATTACAATTAATTAAATAAAATTAGCATTGATTAAATTAAATGAAAAATAAACCAAGTAAAAAAATTACATATCGAAATTGAAACGTCACTTTCCACCGTTTGGGTTTTTGTTTGGGTTTACGAAAATTTGGGATTCATGGAGTTTCCGATGTGTGTTCTTTTTTGGCACGGGCTTGAACGTTGATCCGCTTTATTTTCCTTCGAGAAGAGAATAACGCACTAAAAAATTGGGAAGCTCAGGGGATGAGGGGTTGTAAGCTTCGAGATGAGCCAAGGATTCGTGGGATCCCTCCGACGAAGATATTCACCCTCGGAGGGATAAGATTCTGATCTGTGGCCCGACTACTTTGCTTTTATCATCACCCTTCCACTTTTCTTTCCACCCCTGACTCGCAATGAGCACCGCTCCATTGCGTTGGGAGTGGAACCACTTCCGAATACTTTTTCCCTTGGTTTCTCTTTTAACTCTTTGCTCGTTGCGAACAGAATGAAAAAAAGTATTTTAAAAAACTGGTCTGTCCTTATCAGTTTCTCCTTATCATTCTCCTCTCCCCGAAAAGAGAGTTGGACCTTATTTTCGGTCGTGGATTCCGTTTATCGTCATTGTTATCGAATCACCGCAGCCTCGAGCGAAAAACAAAATTATTCGGATCGTTGAGTCATAATTAAATTCGCGTCAATAAAATAATTGATTATCTCCGCAATTGTTGTCATTTTTCTAATACCCAAAATGTCAAAAAATCATTCAGTCTATCAAAAATCGTTCCATCAGGATAAAAAGCTATTTTGTTTGATTTTTAATTCGTACCGAACTTAATTGCGAAAAGAATTTTCAACAGCGACCCTCAAGGTCATGTGTTTGAGCAACGATAACTCCGTTGTTTACGAACCGAAATGAACGAAAAAAAAACTCAAGCTGGATAGGAGTATGGACCAGGAGTGTATCAAATTTTAACGTCCTCGGTCCAAAACTTTGATCAGAAAAAAATCTTAAACAACGATCGATCAGTGTTCTCCAGGAGAAGTAAAGAAATACGATGTTTCCGAAATAAGGGAGTACCTACCGTCTGAAGTCACGACTCCAGCAGGCGTAAATAACAGGATTCATGCCACTGTTGATCCATCCGAGCCACGTGACCGCAGCGGATACGATTTCTTCTTGCCAAATGCATCTGCTGCAGAAACCGGACCATAGATTGACAACGAAGAATGGAAGCCAGCAAACGATGAAGACACCCATTACGATGCCCAGTGTTTTCGCGGCTTTTTTCTCCTTGGCGAATTTCGCGAGTTTTCGGGATAGGGAAAAGTTTTTCCCGAGATGTTGTTTGTTGTTGATACGAGTAGATGGCATGCGAGCGAGGCCATTGTTGTGAATGGCGGTAAGGGGTTCTTCGAGGTCTTGAAGGTCTTCGGGGGTGCTGGAGGCGGTACGAAAGAGATGTCTGGCGTCGGTATTGGTGGCTCCACCGCGATGAATCCTGAGGGTGAGTTCGAGTTCCCCGGAGGCCATCATAACTTGTTTCGTGCCGAGTTTGAGGCTTCTGGTTTGGATTACAGCCGCCCTGTATATCCTGTAGTAAGTGTAAACCATAACGAAGAGGGGTAGGTAAAAGCTGATGGTCGATGAGAATATGAGGTAGCCTAAGTGATCGGTGAACGGGCATTTGTCCTTGGGTACTTCCTCGGTCCTGACTGCGCGCCACCAAGCGATGGCTGGAAAAGATATAGCGCTGGAGCAAACCCAAACAACCCCTATTAGGGTAAAAGCTCTTTTCCGGCTCATTCTCATTGGATAAGTGAAGGGATCGGTTATGGCCCAATACCGATCAAGGCTGATAACGCAAAGATTGAGAATCGATGCCGTGGAGAACAAAACATCGAGGGATCTCCAAACGTCGCACCAATCAGTCGTGAACAACCAACGATTCTCCAATACTTCGTAAATCGCACTGAACGGCATCACGACCAATCCAACCAAACAATCAGCGAAAGCCAATGACGTAATGAAGTAATTCGTCGCCGTGTGAAGATAACGCTCACGAAAAACTGCCAGTATCACCAGCATGTTACCGAACACCGTCACCATTGAAAAGAGAAGAAGAAGCGCCGCTAAACACGCCCGGTCACCAGCCAAAACCCAAAAGGTACCCGATGTCTCGTTAACCCTCTGATAACTCACGTTGTAGTACGATCTGTTCAAATCACGATCCAGCAATGACCCGTCGTCCCAGTTCAGCAAGTAAATCGCACTTTCGTTGAACGACATGTTCGGAACCCAAACAAAACACTCTGGGTAACCTTCTGATTCTACCTTTCACACTTCGATTCGATTCCTCGATGATTCTCGACTGTTGCTCAAAACGACCTCAGGCCCTGAAGAAAAGCTTCCGGAAGTTTCCGGTTCGTCTTGCCTGGAATTTCGACTGGGTTCCTTCCATCAGCAATTTCAAGGTCATTCTTGATGATTCTCAATCCTCGAGTTATCCAAGAAAAAAATCAATTCTTCCCAATTAGGTACCTTGCCAATCGGGTACCTTGCCAATCGGGTACCTTGCCAATCGGGTACCTTGCCAATCGGGTACCTTGCCAATCGGGTACCTTGCCAATCGGGT
>JAPYZJ010007088.1:0-13629 GCA_030522765.1 Ophioninae sp. B BG-2022a
GGCGGGCCTACGTCGCTGAGCGGCACGCACGTTCGCTAGTGCCTGGAGGGGCGGTACCCCCACCATGCGGACTCTCCGGCTCGGGCGCGTCCGATTGGCGGCCGTAAAAAATTCATAACAATTCAGGGTTTGATCTGGGACCCATACTTGCTTATACCAATCGTCTTAGAATTCCATCCCCTACCCCCTATTTCAGGGATGACATTCTTAGCTGGGACACCCTGTATATATATAAATATATACCTTCTGAGGGTTGGTACACACAGTTCTCATATACATATATATAGATATACAGGGTGATCAGAGAAATTACTGCTCCTCTATATCCAAAGATAAAATTGATATGCCTTGTATTGAGGTATCCACCATCACCTGTGTGTATGTTTACCGGTTTTAGTTGAGGGGGTTGCATTTTTTTACGATTTGCTTTTCGTTATTTTTTCCTGGGGTTGGTTTTGATTTTTTGTCTCTTGTTATGGATATTGCTGATGACTTCTTTTGGTGGCAGTTTATTGGTACAGGGTAAGAAGACCACCTTGGAAAATTCGGTTCACATGGACCTTGTGGAAAGTTGTTGAAAACAATCAAAACCGACGTTGGTAGAAAATTACGAAAAAGAATTGTTTTAAATATATTATGACGTTATTATTTAATAAAATTTCTACCGTTATTATTTAATATTATTTTATTCTTATTTTGTTTTACTTTATTAGTTTTGATAGAGTATTTATACCGTTATTGTTTAATAATAAAAATAATGAAAAATAACTTTGGGGTGATTTGGAACGTTTTAGATATAATGCATTTAGAGATTGTCTCTGGATTCAATATTATTATGAATTTTATTTCGAATTTAATATTATTTTATATTTATTTTTTTGTATTTTATTAATTTTCACAAATTATTTATACCGTTATTATTTAATAATACAAATTAAAAAAAAACTTTGGGGTAATTTGGAACCTTTTCGATATAATGCATTTAGAGATTGTCTTTGGATGTCACTTCTGTGACCACCCTGTATATGTATATATGTTTGTATGTATATATAGTGTGCGTGCCAACCCTTAGAAGGGTTGCTGAATTTCTCGAATAGATTCCAGCCTCTGTTTCCTTTTTTCTCTATTCTCTGTCCCTCTCTCTCTCTCTCTCTCTCTCTCTCTCTCTCTCTCTCTCTCGTTACTGCTACTCTATCCGCACACCACTTTCAACGAATTTGAATAATCATTATATGCACCGGCGTTCCTGGCAAACGAATTCGTTATTAGAGGTCGCGTATATTCTCATCTCTTTTTCCCTGGCATTTATGCTCGAACGCCACGATCTCGAAGCTTATATCCATGGAGTCCCTAAATATTCCCTTTTTTACCCCGTAAATTTTCCTTCAAACTTCGTATTTTTCACATCCGAGTAAATTCAAATGAAGAAGGGACGACGATATACGTCTCTGGTGACGGGTGAAACGTTCTGTCTTCATTTTAATTTCAATTATTTTTTTTTTTACTTCTCGCACATTAAACGCCCTCGTTAAACAGTTGAAAATTGAATGTTATATCTATTCGGAATTAGGGAGGATAACGAAACCTGAATTATTCGGGAACCCACGCAATCGGGTTCTAGTTGACAGAAGGCGATATAAAATTGATGTAAATGTAACGTAAATGTAATCCTGGGGTAACGGGGTACATTCGATCGGTACTCATACTTTACCCCAAAAACACTTTCCCGAATGACACCGAACAAACCCAAACAAATTCAAGCAGATCCAAACAAACCCAAACAAACCCAAACAAATGCGCGTACACACACACACACACACAAACGGACACACAAACAAACCCAAAAAGATCGAAACAAACCCAAAAAGATCCAAACAAACCCAAAAAGATCCAAACAAACCCAAAAAGATCCAAACAAACCCAAGAAGATCCAAACAAACCCAAAAAGATCCAAACAAACCCAAAAAGATCCAAACAAACCCAAAAACATCCAAACAAACACAAAAAGTTCGACATAAACCCAAACAAACCAAAACAAACACACGCACCCAAATAAATGTAAACAAATACATACACACTCAAAAAAATCGAAACAAACACACATACCTCCAAAAAAATGCAAACAAACACTTCGGAACATTTATTTTTATTTAGCGGGATATTGAGTTTGTTTGGATGTACTTCGGTTCATTGTGTTTTTTTGTTTGGTTTGTTTGGGTTGATTTGAGTCTGTTTGGGTGTATTTGTGTTCATTCGAGTATTTTCGGGTTTGTTTGGGCTTGTATTCGACTCGCACACCCAAAAAAATGCAAACAAACACACACACACACACATCCAAACAAATGAAAACAAACCCAAACAAACACTTCCGAACATTAATTTTTATTTAGCGGGATGTTGAGATTGTCTGGATTAATTTGCCGTTTGTTTGCGGTTTGTTTAGGTTTGCTTGGGTTTGCTTGAGTCTGTTTGGGTTTGTTTGGGTCTGTTTGGGTTTGTTTGTGTTCATTCGAGTATATCCAGGTTTGTTTGAGTTTGTATCCGACTCGCAGCTCCATACTGACCTACGCGGTCACCCATCCAAGTATTCTTGTCCGATTCCGGAATTAACCCGAACTTAACCGTATTTTCTATAAACATTTGATGTTTGTTGCTTCAGGCATTAGGATTCTTGTGAAGCCAACCAGAGGTGCTTTCAACCGTCTATCCTAACAGGCAGCAAAGAGGGCTGAAGCAATTGCGATACTTTGCTCTAAGCGTGTAATGTGACTGCAGGCTTGAAGAATTAGTAGTGTCGAAATGGAATAATCACGTGCATGCGTAGACAGTCGGTTGGGAAACGATGAAATTGCTCTCGCATACCAGGGTGGCGATTTTCAACGGAGCTTACCGCTCAAAGAAGCTAAGAAGCTTACCGACGACGGTGGCGGCCTCTTTACGACTTGCCCCCCTGTGAGGGAGGACAAGTGGAGAAAACAGAAAAAAGCACAAGTACGTATATATATAGGGAAGGCACTTGGTTTGTTTGACCAGATTATAGGGAAAAAAGTGAGAGGAGGAGACTAAAAACACGTTGGCTTTTTTTCACTTAAATACGTGCCAAGCATGTGTATTGGGTTGGTCAGAAAATAATGTCGGTTGTTCTTGTCATAAAAGAAATCTTCTGGTCATGAAACGGTTTTTTCACGTTCTCTTTATCAGCAAATTCTCGTTCTGTCATAAGGCGATTAGGCTGAAACAGTACTTCGATTTTGTCATGATAAAGTATATGGTACCTGACCCATGTAAGGCCCAGCTTATTTGTTTTTAAGTACAAAAAAAACTATGAATGTTGAAATAGAACAAAAATGTTTATTTAATCGTTTATTCAATAATCAACGTATTAATAATAATTTTGGTTCAGAAAACAATGTTCACTATTAACTATAAGCTATTTTAAAAAAAGCTACTTCTGGGCCTTATTCAGACCACTGTTTCTTAATAAGGCCATACCCGTTGTAACTTCGTAAAAAAATTAAAAAAAAATGTAATTAAATATTAAAAATATAATTAATTATTAAAAATGTAATAAAAAAGATCGCACGTGCTACCTTCTAGCGATTGCAAATTTGTTTGGGTCCAATTTTGAAGTTTTGGATATTTAAAACGTGGGCTTTATTAGGCACTGGGCCTTACTTAGATCAGGTACCTTAGTACGTACATAAACTTCCTCATTAGAAGCAAAATTAATTTTTTTGTATACTGTAATATAGCTATTCAGAATTACGTCCGCAAAAATTCAGTGTATCTTACTAAGGAAATACAATAGTAAGTAATTCATTAAATCAATGCATTTAGCACACAACCTTTGGGAAATATGTGCAGATCGATACCTTTCGAACGGAAATTTTAATAATTCGCGATTAGATAAAAACTATGAAAAAAATGGAAAATGTCAAGAAAACTGAAAGTAAACATAAATTACTTAGGAATTAAATTACATTTGAATTAAAATTAAATTAAATTATATTTGAATTAAAGTTGAATTCAATTATACTTGAATTAAAATTGAATTAAATTATATTTGAATTAAAATTAAATTATATTATATTTGAATTACAATTGAATTAAATTATATTTGAATTAAAGTTGAATTAAATTATATTTGAATTAAAATTGAATTAAATTATATTTGAATTAATCTTTCGTTAACTCTTTCAAAGATTACCAAATTTACTGAATTCAGTTGCTGAGGAGTTCGTGAAAAGTTTGATAAAGATGGCACTACTGGGAAAAGAAATTATTTTCCCATGAACCCAATATACACAATACGACACGTGTATACCGTAGTCTTCTCCTGTTGTCTTCGCAATTTTCCACGCGGCTCTATTATCATTATCATTATTATTAAGAAGGGGGATCCTCCTACCCAAGCTCGAGGCACCCTTCATCCCATTTTGCTCTGATACGAAATGAGCGCCTTGTACGTTCACGGGTATACAGCATCTTCCCCATCTTCTTTTTTTTTTTCTTCTTTTTTCGCCTCGCAGTAATTAATAATCGTGAAATTCTCAGCAATAAAAGGATCCTTGTGGTCTCACGGAAGCCTCTCTCTTTCACTCACAGAAGAATCCCAACGAGTTTCCGGCTATCTCATTTCCGCTTGAGATATTATGGGTTTTCGAATCGCCGACTACTTTCTCCATTAATGGATGTGCGCAAAAAATGAAAGAGAGAGAGAGAGAGAGAGTTAGATCTTATTTCGTAAAATAGTCAAATCGTCGCTCTACGAATCATCACAGAAACTGTCTTTTATGTAACGAAGTGTTTTACGACTTTATTGCTATCAAGTAAGTTTTCAACTACTCAATCGAAAAAACTTTAACCTGATATTGAAGTTTGCACCATTAGGATAGGTACAACGAAAATGATTGTTTTCCGAAATTTTCTATTTTATAACATTTTCTATTTTTATTTAAATCGTTATAAAATATGCTTTATATTTTTTTTAAGTCTTATTTCAAAATCGAGGATTAGCGTTTGAAAAAAATATTCCGCGAAATATTAAAAGTGAAAATCAAGAAATCGAAAATGCAAGATGGGAGGTGACTTCTTAATGGGTAATATCTACCAATTTTTTTCTTCTTTTCCATGTTTTTTTTGTTGGCTTAAATCATGCTAAAACTATCCTAGAATCAAAATCTATAACGCCCAAGTACTGATCTAAACTCGAAATTCGTTTAAATCAATTTTTACCGAACAACTTTTATGCTCCAAAATCACATTTTTTGCTTATTTTAGCTATGCTCATTTTTTTTTTAATTTCGCGGGTTTGTTAATTAGTAGAAGGTGATTATGATCGATATCGTGTTTTGAATTTGAAGTATAGAGGTCGCTGCATCAAATTTGGTCAATTGCTCGAAAAACGATGTCTAGCGATAAGACATCGCGATAAGTTTGTCGTTTGTCGGGAAGGACAACTTTACGGCGCAGGGATAGCTGACTGAAGGTAAAAAAATTATTAAGGACTATATTATTGCGATTCTTAAGATTTATACCATTCGAAACTTTAAACGCGTTTTTCTCAAAACCATGTTTTCAAAATCGGCGAGCAGTAGAACTGAAAAAGTTTACATCCGGTTGATTTGAAATTTTAACTGTAGCTTCTTCATTAGATTATTTAGCGAAGTACACACGATTTTAGCGATTGATTAACAACAACAAAAAGTTATAAACAATTAAAGTCGATTTTTTTTGTCGAAAAAAAAACATTTCTAACCGTCGCCATTTTGCGAAAAAAAATCTAAAAATATAATCACTTCAGTAGCGACACTCATGTAGATAATAATTTTTTTTTTTTTTGTTATAGGTGGAGTTGGGCACGACTTCTACTGCTCGCCGCGGAAGAACTTTTTTAAAAAAGCGGTTCACGGCAATCGCTGCACAGCCGCCATTTTGTAAAAAAAATAACAATAAATTTTTTTTTTCTATTCTCCAAGAGTTGCTTAATCCAATAATATATTATTTATATACCTTTCATTTCAAATGTCCTTTAAAAAAAATCATGAAAAAAAGCCTTGTTCTTTTTTAACATTTGGTAGAAATTACCAGTTAAGTAACCTTCTGTCTTGGTCCGTCGTGCTTAAGATTACCTACTCTCTGCACACCGAAAATATTAGCTGTAGTAAAAAGAAATCCATTATTTTCTAGATTCAACCAATCATAAAACTGTCGCAGACGTTTGTTTGTTACGAAATCTAATTTTTCTAACGCCATCTGGTGTGATCTAATTGAACGCGAGATAAGGATAGCCGAAGCCATCTATTGGAAAAATAATGGATTTCTTTTTACTACACCTAATATGTATAAAGATTCCCACGTTTTTATTCTTTTTCCGTGTACTACTAAATTAACAGTAGGAGCCAGATTTTTAAAAGTCTAGCAAATGGCGATTTATTCGAACACGAATCCGTCAAATAGGGTAATTCGAGGACAGATGACCACAGAGGAGAGATGGCCCAGTGAAATATTACTAACTTTTCCAAGATATGGCAGTGTTTTCTGTTGTTAATTCGGACGCCCCCATCGTTCTCGCGACACTATGTTGGAGTTTACAGTAAAAAATAAATAAGAGAGTAATTTGCAGTTAATTCCTTCAGCTAGTTAGAAAATAAATACTCCCGGTGAGTGATTAAACGGTTGACATAATGTAAACAACTTTTTTGCCGTATTTGGAGCTAAACCATTTAGAACATAAACTTGTTTATAACATAACCTCTAAAAGCGGTACTGTTATTTAATTATTTAAAAAAACTAAGGGTGGGCCATCTCTCATATGTATTTTGGTAGTGATGGCCCTGATTTTTTAAGGTTAGATGGCCATATTACCTACTACTTTTTTGCATATTTATGACGTATCTAAGCTACTTTTTTGCTTTTCAGATGACTACCCAGTATGTCCGCAAATCTGGTGAGCGCAGCAAATGGAGTCAAAACGATTTAACACTGGCAATTGTAGCAGTTCGGTCCTTCAAGATAGAAAAGAGACGCCATCAAAATTTTGAGCAAAGAATGTGACCAGACGAAAAACAGAGTTAAGCTACAAAATAAAATGTCCCAGAAGTGGCAGGAATCTACTGATGCAGAGGATGAAGATGAACCAGTTCTCATAGAGAGTGGCGAAACTTCCCCTCTAGAAACCTCTGTTAACGACTGCGTGGGATCTGGCGAAAACTATTACGAAACAGAACTAATGGGAGACTGGATTCAGTGCACTGTATGCGGGCGTTGGGTGCATGAAAACTGCATGGAATTCGAAGACAAATGCCACCCATGTGACGTAAAGATTATGCATCTAAAAAGAAGGGGAAGCAGACAAGATGACTAGACTGAACAGTCTAGTCATTTGTCATAGACAAGATGACTAGACTGAACAGTCTAGTCATCTTGTCTAGATGACTAGACTGAACAGTACTAGATGACTGAACAAACTACTAGATGACTAGACTGAACAGTACTAGATGACTGAACAAACTAGATGACTAGACTGAACAGTCTAGTCATCTTGTCTACATGACTAGACTGAACAGTCTAGTCATCTTGTCTAGATGACTAGACTGAACAGTCTAGTCATCTTGTCTGCTTCCCTTTCTGGTGATCGTTTTTGAGGTGTGGAGTGCTCATTTCTCTATGATTCCACCACATGGCCATATTATATTGATTAAAATAGTATGGCCATCTTACCTCAACTTCTACGACCATCTTATATTGAATAGCATATGAGAGATGGCCACCCCATCGTGTATTTTTTTTTTCAGTGAAGTTAACGTTAGATTTTTGTTATTATTTCGTGTTCAATTTGATAACTAATAAACAAATGACTGAATAAAAATAAAAATAATTGTTTTATTTCATGTACTTCAAAATAGATTGCCCCAGAGAAAACTATGGTCATCTGTCCTCGAATTACCCTATATATCTTCCATCCCTAAAGATCGCGAATAAAAAATGATTTCTTTTATCTTTTAGTATCAAACTGTCGTAAATATCAATCTCGCAAGGTTGGGAAAGTGATCGATAAATTATACACGTTACGTAATAGTTGTTAGCGGTGGGAGAGCGGTAGGTGCGACGCACCTAAAGAGACGATGATAAGTCAACGGAGCTCCGTATATTTCGGTGGATAGAATTTAATAACGACGAAGAGATGGATAGATAAAGAGCCGGCACCATCATGGATGGAGACGGAAAGAGAGAGAAAGAGAAAGAGAAAGAGACAGAAAGAGAGAGAGAGAATCCTAACGTAACAGAGGGATGAGAAAGACGACTACACGCCATCTTACAGGGGTGCGCATGGATGTAATCTTCCTCTATCTCTTCTCTCGTACACGTCTAGGGATAAGGGATGGGGTACATGAGTGCATTCCGGGGAGTAACAAACGTTCCGTTTTCCACCCCTTCGTCCCCTCCCCCCCTCCCTCATTCTGAGCGAAGAGTTTTCCCCAACAGGGTTGAAGCTCGATATGAGGGGAACACACCCCCAACCCTTCTTTCATACCCATCACACATAGCCACACTCCATACTAGACTTTGGTCCGCTTTTCCCGAAAGCTTTCCTCGCGTCTATATCCCATCGGTTCAACTCCCCCCCCTCCATTCCTCTCCAACCCCTTGCTCCACCAGCGAAAAGATCCTGCGAAATCGTGTGGCGTCGCCGAAACGAGAGGGTGGAGTGGATATCTACATCATTCTAATTTTATTGCCCAAGCAAGACGCGCTCTTGCTCCAGCAGTTCCATCGGGGCGGCCTCGAGACTTCCCTGAATTTATGGCCAATTTTTCTTATTAATTTTCATAAGTTCGACATGTGAGGCGAACGAAGGGGATCGTCTGCTTCAACCCCTCTTGCTCTATCCTTCCGAGCCCACGGTCCTAGGCTAACAAAACCCGGCCGCTAAAGACGCCAAAGCGAAAACCTTCCAACCCCCCCCCCCCCCCCCCCCCCCCCCCCCCCCCCCCCCCCCCACCCCCCCCCGCCGCCCCCCCCTCTCTCGCTTTATACATCCTCACTACCCTCGATGTAGCGTTCTTGCTTATTGAAAGACTTTCGTGTCGAGACGTACGTACTCGTGTATAGAAATATGTGGGTATGGAGGAATGTAATTTTGAAGGCTTTCGAACTAGGAGGAGATTCTAGACGTTTATCTCCGATATCTTTAAGGGATTTAAGGGACCCTGCTTAGGACAGTCATCATTGGAAAAACAAGATTGTTTGATTAGATTTTTTTTAGTCATTTTTTTCATGGTTCTTTTTTGGGCTCGATTGCAGATATATGTCATTTTTTTGTGGTGATATAGGTTCGAGCAATTAGAAAAAATTAGAATGAAAAAATATAAAAAGAATTTTTTTTTGATAATAACAATAATTAAATAATAGAAATGCAATCATTGATGGAGTAAACTCCTATGGGGAATTTTTCTGTCCCAAGTTGCTCTTTTTTTTAAATTTGTAATTGCAGAGTTTCGTGTGGAGACGTACGTATTTGTGTATAGAAATATGTGAGTATGGAGGAGTGTAATTTTGGAGGCTTTTGAATTAGAGGAAATTCAAGACGTTTATCTCCGATATCTTAAGGGATTTAAGGGACCCGACTGTCCTCCAGCCATCATCGGAAAAACAAGCTTACTTGATTAATTTATTTTAGTCACTTTTCCATGGTTCTTTTTTGGGCTTGATTGCACATATCTCATTCTTCATATGTTGACTTAGGTGCAGGTAATAAAAAAATAAATAATTATTATTAAAAAAAAATAAAAACAACAATTTTTTGAAAAATAAAAATAATAAAATAATAAATCTAAAATAATTGATGGAGTAAACCTCTATTGGATATTTTGCTCTTCCAAGTTGGATCAACATTCTTGGTATTTTTCGTTTCAAACAAAACAAAAAATTCCCCTAATCGGTGTTCTATTATTTTCACACGAAAATTTGTATTCAAGGTGCTTTGAGAAATGTTCATCTTGGAACAAAAATCGACCACATTGGATGATAGGTATTACAATTACAAAAAAATTCGTACGAGTATTTTACCCACTTGACTATTATTGATCAGTTCATCGACTACAAATTCAAAAAATATACGATTTTTAATTTATCAAATTATTTATGTATACATTTTTTTTTAAAGTACAGATAGCACGAAAGTACAAAAAAAACATTTTTTTAACTTTACACCCTTTCTTAAAATCATTTTAGATTGGGTATAAATTGCATATATATATATGTTACTATATAATTATCGAAAATTCATTTCCTGTTTTGATCAATATTCACTCATAATCCATTTACTGGAAGGAAACCAATATTTTAGTTCGACGTATTGATTGCAGCTGAAAATACTGTTTGCACTGAGTCATCAGTGAAAAGCTTTCTCATAAAATTCACTGGTGAGGGTGAAAATTGGACACGTTTAAATTGACATGCCAAGCGATCAGAAGTGACATTTTTGGAACCAACTTCATTCAAATGGACAGCTGTATATTTCTGGTAAATGGTAAATGTAATCTCGCGTTTTATATTCCAATCTCGTCAACCGACTGGTCAACAAAAAATAGAGATGTACAAAGAATCAAAGAGGCTTTTACTATTTAGTGAGATTCACGTACGTATCAAAATATATCAAGACTGGGAATTGAAAAAAAAAATCCAATTGTAACGGTTTAACGAAATTGATTTTTCATACATTTTCTTGTAACATGAACTTAAAAAAATGTACACGAAACATTGATTTACGATTTAAAAAATGGCAAAGTTAAACCATTTTTAGTATAATCCGTAACTTGATTAATAATAATCACAGTATCAACTTTTCGTAGGAAACTTTTCATGATTGTAATAGATATCCCTGAACTTGGTCTTTTTCGTTTTTGAAAAATTCTATTTCTCGAAGAATCCCGATTGAAAATGTTTTGCATGAAAATAATTTTTTTATTTCGAAACATCGCTGTATTTTGATGAATAAACAAAATAGAAAATGGATATGGTTAATAATAACGATGTTAAAGTTGACTGGATGGACTTTTTTTTCAGACAAACCAAATCAGACTAGGGATTTTACATCTTACTTTCACATGAGGAAAAGGGAAATTCCTAATCAGCTGGTATTTATTGTATTGTTCCAGCTATTTATTTACTTTTACAATAAAAAAAATTGATTTCAAAAATTTGATTTACTTGATTTCAATTTTTTTTCAATAAAAATGTATTTGAATTTTAATAAAAATTTACTTCGATAAGAAGCAAATGTAATGTATGAAATTAAAGTAAAGTAAAAAAGCAGGAGGAGGAAAATTTTCGATAAACGTTCACTCTGCCATTAATTATACTCTAACGATTAATTTTTTATGTAATAAAAATGTACCTGATGTATGTGAAATAACAAATACAAAAATTAGATTTTTATTAAAAACATTTAATTTATGTGAAATAATATCATTTAATTTGTGCGAAAAAATCATATTTCAATGAAATTTTTGCCGACAAAATTAAATTTCAATTAAATTTGTATTCACGAAAATAAATTTCAATTGAATGTTTTTTGACAGAATTAAATATCAATTAATTGTTTGTAGACAAAATTCAATGTCAGTTCAATTTTTATTGACGAATTGAATGTCGATTCAATTTTTATTGATGAATTGAATGTCAATTCAATTTTTATTGACGAATTGAATGTCAATTCAATTTTTATTGACGAATTGAATGTCAATTCAATTTTTATTGATGAATTGAATGTCAATTCAATTTTCAATTACAAAATTTAACGTATGTGAAATAACATACCTTTACAATTAAAAGTAAGAAAAATCTTTTGTCCCCATTTTTTAAATTAACCTGATTGTTTCTGTTAAATGAAAAAATCACATTAATAAAAAAAATTAATGAAAAAGACTCATTTTTTTACTGTCACAATGGTGTCCTCCTCAAAGAACAATACTCAAAACAAATCTCCTGACAGCGAACATTAGATAGAAGTAAAGTGTTCGCGATACTACATGTTCTCACGTGGATATCCGTATTCTCGTTTATCGAGGGCCGTACGAGGATCCTCCGAAAGGACATCACCCCACTTATTGGGGAACATAATACCTCCCGGAAGCGAGGAGGACCCTCGACGAGTTCACCTCCACGTCCCAACTTATCGCTCCTTAACTCCTGCCCGACAAAGTTGTCGCTTAACTTGTTCTTCTTTTTTCATTCTTTATGAGGACACTCAAGATCCCAGAAATGAATTTCTTGTGATTAGTTGAAAACTCTAACGCTTCCATCATAGGGAGGAGAAACCAAAAAAAAAAATCATGATCCTGAGGAGTTTGTACGAAGAGTTTTAAATATTCAGGCAATATAAAAGTTTTTAAATTGATAAACGAAAAGCTTTTCCTATTTCGAAGACATTTTAACCAGAGAATTAACCCGTATAAGATTACAGGATTTCAATATCCGGATAACTGATTTTGTCTCGTCATATCTACCTCAAAATTTTTATTTCACATCCAGTGAATCTGTCAGTTTATTTATATCATCAGTTGGTCCATCACATTATATTTATTTGGATGACCAAATCAACCAAATGGACCAAATGATATGGATGACCAAATGGACCAAATGATATGGATGACCAAAAGTACCAAATGATTTGGATGACAAAATGGACCAAATGATTTGGATGGTCAAATGGACCAAATGATTTGGATGTCCAAATGGACCAAATGATTCGGATGACCAAATAGACCAAATGATGGATTATTTGGATATAGTTCATAATCCGGAATTTTTACATTCAACTTCCACAGAAATATGTCTAAAACTATAAAGAATAATAATATGTAAAAAAGATCGATTCTTTGAAAATTCTGGACAAATGTAAGGCTTTGAATTATATGTACTCGAAAGAGTGCTGATTTGCACAATTGCACAAATTTCCTAAATCTATATACGAAACATTTATTCATGCAGCCAGAAGTGGAATATTTGAATAAAGTTCGTAATCTGGAATTTTTCCTTTTTGGAATCTGGAATAATTTTTTTTTTTAATCTGTAAAAATCTGTATAAAAAATCGATTTTTTTTTAATTCTGAAGTGATGTAAGCCCTTAAATGATATGAACTCGAAAAAGTCCTGAAATGCAAAATTGCACAAATGCCTTATATCTATATACGAAACATTCATTCATGCAGCAATAACTAGAATATTTAGCTAAACTTTATTTGGATAAAGTTCATAAACTTGTTTGTCCTTTTCGTAATCTTAATCCTTTATCTACTAGTTTTCATTCCAGGCTTATATTTTCATTCCAGGCAAAATTGCACAAATGCCTTATGTCTATATACAAAACATTCAGTCATGCAGCAATAAGTGGAATATTTGGCTAAACGTTATTTGGATAAAGTTCATAATCTTGTTTGTGCTTTTCGTAATCTTAATCCTTTATCTATCAGTTTTCATTCCAGGCTTATATTTTCATGCCAGCCAAAATTGCACAAATGCCTTATATCTATATACAAAATATTCATTCATGCAGCCATAAGTGGAATATTTGGCTAAACGTTATTTGGATAAAGTTCATAATTTTATTTGTGCTTTTCGTAA
>JAPYZJ010007092.1:0-22655 GCA_030522765.1 Ophioninae sp. B BG-2022a
ACTAGACGACACTTGTACGGTTCTTTTTAATATACTTTCCTTCCATTACACAGAGTACAGTAATATACAACGGAGAGTTAGTACTACAGAAAAGCTCCATTACCGTTGTAGTTCAGAACTAACAAAGCAGAAGCTTGGGACTATACGAAACTATAAAAAACAGTACCTACACTATAGTACAAAACAGCGAAAGTGTAGGTACTTATCGACTCAATTATTTAGTCGGAGCCTTTTTGTAAACTCGTAACATAAACAGAAATGCCGACAAAATAAAATTTGTTTACTGACGTCTAAATATATCGTAATGGGATAGAGTACACTGCATTAGCAGCTTTCTCAATTGAAAACTGCACATTTTAGCAGCTTTCTCAATTGAAAACTGCACATTTTTTTAAAGAAAAATCCGTTTCCAAAAACTAGACGACACTTGTACGATTCTTTTTAATATACTTTCCTTCCATTACTCGTCATGCACGGGATGTAAAAACTTTCTTTTGCGCGCGAAGAGCAATGGATATACAAACAATGGTATGGTACGAAACTACGAACATACGATGTGTTCCGATCTCGTCCTATCATAGGCGTCGCGGTGCGTCGATGTGCGATGGCTCGAGCGAGAGCTAACAGAGCGCTTCGGAAATAGTGGGGACTACTAGGAACTAAAGGACACATTTGAATTGGTAGTGAACGAGTGAATGGTGTAGTACCGGGACTGGAAGTATATCATTTTTATGACTCGTTCCGGAACTACACAAGTCTAGTAGGCGCGCATGCGCGGCGAGACTCGAAGATTCGTCTGCCGTGAAGCAACCTCTATTTTATGCGGTACTGCTGGATTTCCTCAGAGAGAAAATACCATTTCTCGTTGGGTCGCCTTCGTTCTTTTATTCCTTATTTCGCTGTACAGAATTTCCGTCCTTTCCTCCCCATGTTGTTTTTTTTCACCCTAGTATATAGATTTATCACTATTTTCATGCCCGTGTCGTTCGAAGCTCAAGTTTTTCTGGAAATCCCGACGATATTCGATTTTACTTTTAGTTAAATCATGATAACGTAGGAAATCACACGATCGAATTTTTATCCCGAATAGTTCATCAACATCGTCATGAATCTTCTCGAAGCTTTGAAAACGTCGTTCTCCCATCGCTCGCTCTCGGCCAGGTCCCTTGGAAGACGCGATACCGTCGCTGAAGCTGCCGTCGCTTCCATCTCGATGCTCAAGGTACCTAATTTTCGTTGCAAGAATACATTTTTTTTCGTATTTTTTACGATCATGTTATGATTTTATTTTTTCATTTTTACCCGATTTTATGATTTTTTTTTCTTTTTTCGTTTGTTTTATTTGAATTTGTCCATACTTATTTATCGAATTATTTTATTTTTATCTTTTTCCCAATTTTGAATTTATTTTTTCGATATTTATCGAATTATTTTCTTATATTTATTTTTTTCTCATTTTCGAATTGATTTTTTTTCATATTTATCGAATTACTTTCTCATTTTTATTTTTTTCCCGATTAAACATATTTTTCCCATGTTTATCGAATTATTTTATCATTTTCATTTTTTTGCGCCTTAATTTTATTTCATTGCTTACATTTACGTCTATTGATTTTTTATCCCTCGATCGAACAAATATATCTCGATCGTGACTAAAAAAAAAAATTTTAACATTATTGAAGGGCTACGTTCGATCGATGAAATCGTTCAGTTACATCGGAAAAGCCGAGGACGAGGGTCATCGCGGTTGCGCAGAGCGCGCCCTGTGCGAAGCGAGCGCCGAGTGTGTTGCGGAGACCCAGGGTACTTCGTCCATATTCTGTCAGCTTGGATCGTGAGTATACGCATTATTCGTCAAAATTTTATTCGTCCGAAAAATTATATTTTCCTGTTTTCGTTTGGGTTACGAAATTTCAGTCGACAAAATTTTCTCACTTGGAATCTTCGTGTTTAATAATCATAAGAAGATTCAATATGGCCGAATGCGAACATAAATCTATCAACTGTTGCCTAAAAAACGAAGTTAATAATATTAACACAAAATCGTTTTTTCCGTTTATCCGTTTCGCGAGCAGTTACGCGACGAGCTTCGTTCTGCAAATGCAGAGCGGCGTTGGTTTCGAAGCTCTCTACGAGGCCGGAAGACGCGGACGTTCCGGCGAAGACTGCCGGACGCACTTCATGGATTGCAACGCCATCTGAGCATGCGCGAAACCTCGCCCTACCCTCACACACGATCACGTGACACGTCCAAAAATGTGATAAACGAGTATATAACGCGAAAGAGACAGAACGAGAGAAACTCGAGAATCGCGCATCCTCCCCCCCCCCCCTCCCGCCTCCCTCACCCTAGAAAAAAAAGCACCACAAGAGCGCGGAAAAAAACACAGGCCAACTTTGAGACGAAAAAACATAACCGTCGAAACGTCGACGCAATGACGAGAAAATATTCATGCCCTTGGACGTTGCCATCGCCGCCACACCCACCCTCCCCTTCTCTGACTCGATCAGCTCCGAACTGGTGGAGGGGGCAGCGTCCGAAGTCGCGATTCTTCGAATGCTTTCGCCTCCTAACGTCGAGCGAGGACGAAAAAATACGAGAAAAAAATACATTTTCGTAGGAAAAGAATATTCGAGAAGGGAAATTCGCAAAGCATAAATATGCGAAGAAAAATCGGACAAAAATATTGCAAGTAATAATATTCGAAAAAAAATCGGAAAAAAATATTCCAACTAAAAATATTCGGAAAAAATTATTCGAACTAAAAATATTCGAAAAAAATCGGAAAAAATTATTCGAACTGAAAATATTCGAAAAAAAATCGGAAAACAATATTCGTCTCAAAAATATTGCAAAAAAATGTTGTCAAGCACATTCAAAGCAAAAATATTCGAAAAAAAATCGGAAAAAAATATTCGGCATGAAAATATTCAAAAAAAATTCGAAAAAATTATATTCGACGTAAAAAAATTCCAAAAAACAGGGAAAAAATGGGAGACACGGAGGTGCGGGTGAATCGAGAAAATCTCAAGTTACATTTAGGCTCGCGAGCCAACCCCCTCCCCCTCATCTCGCTACCGGCGAAATCGCACGATTTATTTATTCTTATTTATTTATTGCGCGGCGAAAATGAACGTCGCGAATGATGAAAACAAAACAACTTCGAAAAAAAAAAGAGAGGATCGAAAAAATGTGAGTCGGCTTGACGATCGGTTGGGGTCTCGTGCCTTATCGTTACCGGTCTCGACGCGCCCTATAATATTTATATATCTACCGGGTGAGCCGGTCGACATTGGACGCTCGAAGATTCCGAAAAAAAAAACGTTGATAAATGACACTCGATATCGGGATAATCTCGGAATGACCTTGAAATGACCTTGACACAAAAAAAATCGAATTTTCGAGAAAATTCATTTTCCGATCGCTCAAAATTTGACAAAAAAAAGGAAAACAAGTAAATATTCCATTTTAACGACCTGCGAAATGTCTCTTCGAGCGTGCAATTTCGTCGGCGACTCATTCTCGTATATATATTTTTTTTACGATTATTTATTACGACGGAATCGACTGATCGTCGCTCAGGCGAATCGTTTATTCAACGGGAGGCAAACGAGCTTTTCTCCTGCCACGGAAAAAAATAGCCAAAAGAAAAAAAAAGACAAAAGGAAAAAAAAAACAAAAAGAAAAAAAGATACATTTTTGAGAATAATCGTCGAGACGTTATCGTCGTTAATAATCGAACAAAAAATGGCCTCCTAAAAAAGAAAACAATACAAGAGTTAGTATCTCAGGATTTCGTGAATCGTTCTCGTTTTCTCGATCGAAATTTCCCCACGAATCTTCTGTATATATATTAAGAGAGAAAGAGGTGGATAGAGAGTAATCGGATCGTCACATCCGGATGACAAAAATCACAACGTTCGGATAGTTCGCCGTAACCTTTATCGTGGCTACATTTAAATCGTCTCCCACACGTTTCTTTGCTTTAGTTTAGTTGTATTCTTTGTAATATTATATATATGTATACGTATATGTGAATCGGTACAATTTTATTTGACCATGGTTGAATAAACGACTGATCATCAACATCCTCCTATCTTCGTCATCATCATTCGACGACCCATCTTTTTTAGTACTACACAATGACGCGGCGGAATCGAAATCCCTTGTGGGGAGAGAGGAAGTCGCGGAGAGATTTGTCCTCACTTTGCGTTACTTTTACCGAGACGATCATCGTTCTCGGATCTAGGGAACTCGGTGACCGTGAACTCGTCACGAAAAAAGCGGCGAGCGTGAAGAACAAATTTCTTGGATTGAAATATCATTGAAATTGAGGAAGTATTATTATTATTATTATTATTATTATTATTATTATTATTATTATTATTATTATTATTATTATACTGTTATTGGTATAATCGGTGTAGTTTTTATAAATAAACTATTATTATTGATTTTATAATTATTATTATCGATGTCATTGATGAATTATTATTATCATCATCGTTATTGTCCTCGGCATCATTGTTATCACCATCATCATCATCATCACCATCGTCATCATCGTAATTGATATTATTGTTATTATTAGTAGACAAAAGTGGATAATTATTAAATACTGCTAATATAATTAAAGAATGTATTATTCACCTATAATTAATAAACCACTTAATAATTAATTTATCATCTTGCAATTATATTCGTATAGAATAGAAAAGTTAAAAAATTCGTAATTGGTTCCTAATGGTTCAACTTCGTAGTTTAAACCATCGTCCAAGAAAGCATACCACGATAGCGCGACCTCGTCGTTTTTAAAACGTTCTAACGCGCTGCTCGGCGTTCGAAAATTGAAGCTGCGCAGCGAGCCAAAGAAAAAATCACGCGAGCAATTAGGGGCGTGCAATTACGAACGAGGGAAAAACGACAAGAACGAAAAAGGTCACGGTTTTCGAGTGTCCGACGAGCGTGAAAAAAGAAACAGTGTCACGCGTGACACACGAAAAGTGCGGTGTCGACGACACCGAGAAGTCTTACGAAAGAGCCAGTTGAGTCTCGAATCTCGGTGTAACGCTTTCAACGAGTTTTTCCGGGTTTAACATTTTTACGAAGTTTCGAAGATAAAACCCATCAGTAGACATTTCGAACGTAAAATCGTACGATGTTAACGGAAATAACATTTAGTTATAAAAAATAAAAAAATTTTTTAAAAAAATAACAAACTTATAAAATAAAGTGATAACAAATAATAAGTAATGATTAATAATAATTAATAAATAACAAGTAAATAAATAATAATTAATAAGTAAATAAATAATAATAATAATAATAAATATCTTATAAAATAAAGTAATAAAGTAGTAACCTAAACGAGAAAAAATAAATATTCATCGATAGCGGCGCCACCGAGATGACGTTGAGCGATCTGATGAACTGGAGTGGTTTCGGGAAGACGCCAGCGGCGCCATCTATCGAGCGATATCACAGTGGTCCCAGCAGCTACTGGGATCACAAATCTCACGGACACGGGTAATTTAGCGTACATTCCGTGAGAAAAATGTTTACAGCCGGAAGCACGAATTCGATGACGTGTTTTGCAATCGATGTTCATTGATGAATTTTCTATTGAACGCGCATTTTTACTAATTTTCTGCAATGATCCGTTGGCCTTGCGGGCTAAGGCACGGCTATCGGCCAGCGGATCGGCAGGTCCCGGGTTCGAATCCCGGTAGCGGTCGAGATTTTTCTTCGAAATTTTTTGATGGAACTCGTTCCGCTGCCGGAAGGTGAACTTGGGACCGGCTGTACTGGCATGGGTTTTCCGCAGTCAGAAATGGCACGGTTAATACGGTACAGAGGGGGTAAGTCGCCTGCGGCCCAAGGGAGGGGACAGGAGGAATCAAGGTGGAGGAATAGGAGGAAAAAACAAGGTGGGGGGCGGGGGACAGGAAGAAACCGAGAGGAGAGAAGCGGACTGTAAAAACCCAGAAAAGGTGTACGGAATGGAACAACAATAATCAAAAAAAAAAATTTATTTTTTGCGCAGGAGTTACAAGAGTGGTGGAAAAGGAGGAGGAAATGGCGCAGCTCTGAGCGCCCTCACACTTCTCGCGTTTCTCTTCCTCTTAAACGTTATGCAGGTGAGTCGATATTTTGAAAATTCGAATTTTTGTACGAACTTTGCTATCGATTAGCTCCGTCGATAAAACAGATGAGAGTTTTTTCATTTCAGCAATCACTGCAGGATAATAATTCAACAGCTCCAGCGATTCCGGGCGCTACGGCGTTACTGCTTCGAGACGGCGACCAACAAGTATCTCTGAGCTCTCGTACGGACGCGGAAGGTACTAAAGCGCCTCGGCAACGCGAAAATCCGGAAACCTCGAACGAACGGCGGAAAGGCGATATCCGTCATTTTGAGGAACCCGATATAGCCTAATATTCGATCCATGAGAAGAAAGAGTTTCTCTTATTTTCCCGCAAGATGGCGACACCGACTCTCGTGAAATAAATGATTGTAGAACGGCCAAATAGGACCACGACGCGAACGCCATCTTTGCTATCTCGACTTGTCGATAAAAGGAATACTTATTGCGAATTTATATTTTGCTGTTAGAGGTCCCACGCGATCTCAAATCTCGAAAGTTTTCAGAAAAGATGCTGGAATAAACGTCACCGGAAATCGTCCATGTATGAAATGTACTGTGTCTGAAATACATAGATTCCAATTTCATGTAAAATACAGGAAACCACTTCCGCCATCTTTTCTGTGACATGGAAGTGTTTAGTGATAACCCTAGTCGCGTCAATTGCCCCTAGAACATCATATTCAATCTTCAATAAAGTGAGGTTATTTCCTCGATTTTTTTTTTCATTTTATACGCTCAAATTTTGAAAGAGAATTTTCCGTCCATCATTTAGTATCTATTGACGACTAACAGACGCGTAAGAATACTTCCACATCTGAGAACACACGTTTCCGATGATCTTGACGTCACAAGTTTATAAAAGCTGCATTTTCAGAGCCCTGTGCATTTTCGTTGTAAATACGAGGAGCGCGCATCTGCATCGAGTAGTTGGGCAAACTGTGTAATCACGTGGCCTAGATTCCCATTCCGAATCGTCTCGCTAAGCCCTGACGATATTTGGAGTTTTTTTCAGCGTCGATTTCCACTTGATTTTCAATTACGTAATTTTAAATTACCGGAGTATCATATACCGGAAATAAATCAGCTAAACAAATTCCCTATTTTGTCGTTTCCTAAAACTTCGAAACCTCATAACTCGTGAAAATAATAAAAAATCTCAATTTCGACCGAATCAAATTCACTAGTGGTGACCTACGGAAGACGTTCTTACGAAAAGAGAATATTTGCTCCAAAATGGCAGAGCACCGTTTTGCCAGAAGTTGGGCTTATAAAATCTGTGCTAGTTGTAGCGAAGGAAACGATAAACACGATAAACAGCGCCACCTGCCCCACCCCATCAGCTCCGGCCGTGAAACGAACACGCAGCGCCATCTCGCGGTATCTGTTGAAAGCGTGTGACTCCGAAGGAAAGACGAGCCCGTGCAACGTCATAATCGCGCGGGCGTGTGAAAACACATAAACATTTTATTTTTCGTTCGAAAGCGACGATTGGAGGACACGAGTTTCCGTGTCTTTTCTATTTTATCGTTCGACGTATCTTTCCTCGCTCGTGTACTCTCTAATGTACGTTTCGTCGTATTTACATAACACATGAGAAACATTGAAATATTTTTCGCTTACAGCCTTCGATGATTCAATACGAAGGATTTACATGCTGCGTATTGCTAGGGGTTACAGGACTTCTTCTCTCTTCATAATCAATATAGGACGTTCGGAGTGTCTAGTTTCTAGTGACTCACTCGGTATACATAATTTCAACATTTTTTTGTCAATTGCTAAAGTTCGATAAATCCTCGATAGTCTCGTTCGGTTACCCTCTGAGTTGACGCCCAAGTTCGTCACGTTTCTTTTTTTTGCCGCCGGATGGCACTGCGAACACGGGAACTTCAGCATCGCGACAAATCGTAAATTGAGAAAAAAAGAAAACACCGAGTAATGAAAAACCTTTGAAAAATTCTATATAGACACGATCGGATAACGCGAATTTTTTCGAATTTTGATTAATGGATATAGAAATTGCTCTTCGTCTAAACATTGAAATTCTAAAAAACAAAATCATAGACTTTTAATGTCTCGTCTCTGTATTCATGTACACGCGCCAGACACCTTACGATCTCGCCAATCGTCCGCGTGCTCGCGCAACTTTTACAATTTACAATATATTCGCCTTATCGATAATTTTTTTTTCATATTTTAAGATTTCCGCTGCGCACGCGCAATTCTTTTGTGTTTTTTTTCTTTTATTGAGTTAATTCTATAACCGCGAATCGCGAATCGCGAGAATTCAACGAGTGATCGCCATTTCTGGTCGCTAGGGACAACAGCGCCGCGCACGGTCCTTTTTGGAACTACGCGGCCAGGTGAGACGATCGCGCGAACTTCACTGAACAGAAATCGCGAAAATCCCGTACGAAAAAAATACAAAAAAAAAAGTAGTACAAAAAATCGATATCAAATTTTTAGCATCACAATTTTTAGGGTGGAAAATTATCAAATTATCAAATAATCAGATATGAATTATGATATTATTAATGATTAAATTATCAATTCGAAAATTATCAATTAACGAATTATGAATTATTGAATTATCAACTAACTAATTATCAATTATTGAATCATGAATTATTAAATCATCAATTAACAAATAATCGATCAACAAATTATTAATTATCGTATTATCGATCAATTAAATTTTAAAAAGGCGGGCCAATCGCGATTCGTTTTTACGCATGAGAATAGTGCGCATGCGCCCCCCCACTCTCGCCTCTCCACTACCACATTCGTGGTCAAGAGACTAGTCCAAAGTTCGGAAATAATCGTGATTTACTTCGGCTTCAAACTAGTCGGTTTCCAATCGCATTTCCCATACCTTATGTATATATATATGTATATGTATATACAGGGTGACCGATAATTCGACCCATTCCTTGCAAGAGGTCATTCTGAAGGTCATTTGACTCGAATCAAATTCCATCAACTAAGCATAAAAATTAAGTGTTTGCAGAGCCACAATGTTGATGTGATTCTCGTTCGATATTTTCAGACTTGTCACCAAAAACAACTATTTGGAAAAGTAGTTCACTCTCTGGGTTCAGATGACACTTTTAACTGCATTTCCGGTTTGCATTTTTTGTTAAACGTCATCATTCGTTTATTTAGTTTGAGAAAAGTAATAATAAAAAATAAAAAATTGGATTTTTGGGAAAAAAAAAACAAAAATTGTTTTTGCTGAGACAAAGATCGTGAATTTTGACGTCGGTTGATGAGGCTGAATTTAGATTTTTATAATGACCTTTAAAATTACCTTGTCAAGGAATTACAAAAGACTCGATTTATTGGTCACCCTGTATGTATATATATATAATTATTCTGTTTTATTTTAAATGTATTTCCGTTTAATATCGCTATATAATTTATTTATAATATATAATAATTTAGTGAATGAGTCATTCGTTTGAACACAGTATAGTTTTTCTCTTTTTTCCCTCTCTCTCTCTCTCTCACTCTCTCTTTTTAATCGCGTAGAAAATACACGTTTGATGAATTCGGTAGATAAAGGATCGAGAAGGGTTGGCTTGAGGTAATCGAGGACTTACGGGCCGGAGGAATAATTCGAGCGCGATCGTAGAAGGAAACATCGAGATCTGTTTTTTTTTTTCATTTTCCCCTTTTTTTCATTTTCACCTTTTTTCATTTTTTTTTTCATTTTCCTCGCTCGTTTCGCGGAGATAATCGAGCTCGAAAAAAATCGCGAATAATTCATCATTTTTATTCACCGAATCGCGATTGGGAAAAGTCACGTCATATTTCATAGAATCCCGCAGGTATTCGACAATCCTAAATCGTTTTTTTTTTTTTCAAAAATCGTAAAGTTCATGAAACAATAATTATCGCAAGTAAAAAATTATCGGTACGAACAACGATTATAAATTGTCGATAATTATTATAAATACAAATTACGATATGCATTGCGTATAATTGTAATCATATTTTTTTAAATTATATATAATTATTAATAAATCAAATTAAATTCAAATTTATTAATTAATGAAAAAATCGGTACGATTAATTGTATAATCTATATATACGATATATTGATAATAATAATAATAATAATAATAATAGGTTTCTTAAAAAAAAATTGTTTTCGTTTAATTCGTACATTTCAAATGATGAATAATTATTTTTACCCTAATTACAAATAGTTGATGTAAATGATAATTATTAGCCTTAACGAAATAAAAAGAAAAAAACTGAAAAAAAACATTGTCGTTTTTTGAAACTTTCTCGGCTGTGACGAAACGACTGAAATTTCGTTTATTACTCGACAAGTCTCTGCCCGCGAGACTATTCGCCGTTCGGATCGAATCGTCATCGAACTCTTCGATCTCCGCGAGCCGAACGAACTAACGCGGACGATCATCGCGACGCACTTTTTTATTCTTCTTCTTCTTCTTATTATTATTATTATTAATATTAATATTATTATTTTGCTCGTACGGTTTCGCAATCGTCGCGAAGTGAAACCCGTTTCCTTATTATCGCTAGAGATACTCCTTATAGTTTGATTATGAAATTCCATGCGTATACACGAGGTTTGCTCGGAAGAATAAAGTGGCCGTTTTATTTATCTCGAAAAAAAAAACGTGTTTATTTGTTTTCGTCAATATCGATTTTGTAACCTTGAAAGAAACCGTTAGCACCCAAAACAAACCCAAACAAACCCAAACACAAATTTTGGATTATAAAAGACTCGTGCCAGGACTTTTTTCGATCGTTTCCGAAACGCGCCATCTTTGTCACGGTTTCGAGGTCTTCCAGTGACGCGCGTTTCGTCTCCGATCCTCGCGACATCTCTGTCCTTTCGTGGCTCTTTTCACTTTCGGAAGAGAGAAAAAAAACTCGCGGCGTCCTCAAGTCCGGTAAAGACGATGGATGAGGCGCGGTCGCGTCTTTTTTTATCCCCGAAAACAATGGCGATTCTATAATGATGCGTGACCCAGAATAATCATTTTCGACACCGGAAACATCGCCAACCGCACCAAAGAGACACGCTTAACCTCAAAGTCCATCGGAAACGAAACAAATCCGTGAAACGACTGATGACGTCACGAGCGTTGGCGACACGCGCGCCACCGCAGCGAAACCGATGAAAACTAAAGCATCGGAAAATCGAACGCGCGCAAAGGCGCGCGAAATTTGAAAAGCTATATTATTATTTGATGAAACCTCGTATATACACACGGCGCGGCGAGGAGTGGAGGGGGGTGGCGGTAGAAGAGGTGGGGAACCGGTTATCTCGAAAACGCTCGCAGCGCCGATCGTGATGAATCCTAACCTCTCTCGCGTCTTCGAACTCACCCCGTTCACGAATGTAAGCCTTATTCGTACAAAGATCTTTTCGAGGATCGTCGGACCCAAACAAACCCAAACCCAATTACAAAATCAGACCCAAACAAACCCAAAGCCAATCACAAAATCAGACCCAAACAAACTCAAACCCAATCACAAAATCAGACCCAAACAAACCCAAACCCAATCATAAAATCAGACCCAAACAAACTCAAACACAATCACAAAATCAGACCCAAACAAACCCAAACCGAATCATAAAATCAGACCCAAACAAACTCAAACCCAATCACAAAATCAGACCCAAACAAACTCAAACCCAATCACAAAATCAGACCCAAACAAACTCAAACCCAATCACAAAATCAGACCCGAACAAACCCAAACCCTATCACGAAATCAGACCCAAACAAACCCAAACAAGATCAGACCCAGACAAACCCAAACAAACGCAAAACTGAAGGATTCTTTAAAACGTGCTTTTTCCGAGGAGAACAACAGCCAACATCACACAGATATACGATTTTGGAATCTCCCCCCTCTACTTATATACGTCACGTTATCTACATTAGTGATTTTTTTATACAAACCGAAAAAAAGAAAAAGAAAGAAAAACGAAAAATTCTCGTTTTTAACCTCTTTCATTCTTCCCCACTTTTTCGCGATTTTACAGCTTTGCTTTATATATATATATATATATATTTTTTTTTTTACGGAGTCCGGGAAGAGCGACGAAAGCGAAAAATTGTTTTCTCTCGTCTCGTTCGTTTTTTTTACATTACGCCTCTTCGGCTGTTCGACCGATACGAATTCCGAGCTATCCGCGGAATTTCATCTTTCTGGCACACTTATCGGTACAAAAGGGAAAAAAAGAAAAGATGAAAAAAGAAAAAATAAACGATAAACGAAAAACAATCGAACGTTGACGAACGTCAAGGGCATTGTGTCGGTCCACATTTCTCGCTTCTCGAACTGCCGTGGGCGTCGTAACGAGGTCTGCTTCTACCACGAGCATATACAGGGTGGTGATCTTTTTTCGTAAAAATATATATTTCTTTAATTTTTAATTTTTTTTTATATCTTCTCGTTCCAATCGTACAGGATATCTTCCTTGGTTGCGAAATATATTGTTTCTCGAATCGAATTACTTTTTGCAATCCCCAAACCCAAACGAATCCAAAATTCTTCTTTTCAATGGAATCGAAGAGTTTTTCACCTCGCTTCGAAACCCGAACAAACCCAAACCCAAACTTTCGTTTCAATCGGTTTAAAATCCCTTCGTTCACACAGAAACCCAAACAAACCCAAACGAATCCAATCTTTTTCTGTTTACTGAAATCAAAGTGTTTCTCAGCTCGCTTCGAAACCCAAACAAACCCAAACCCAAACTTTTGTTTCAATAGGTCTGAAAATCCTTCATTCACACGAAAAACCCAAACAAATCGAAACTTCCTCTCTTCCATTAAAATAATGGAATCAAAGTCCTTTTCATCTCACTTCAAAACCCAAACCCAAACTTCCGTTTTAAAATCTCTAAAATCCCTTCCTTCACACGAAAACCCAAACAAACCCAAACGAACTCATTTTTTGTCTCAACCCAACCGAATTTCTCGAAAACGCATTTTCGATTTCTCTCATTTCTCAATAACCTGCCAAACAAATCCAAAAAAAAAAAGAAAAACATCTCCCATTCGTATTCCTTACCTCCCCCCCCCAACCTTCCCACAAAAACTGAGATATTGCATGTTTTTCAAAATGCACATCCGTCGATTATCAAAGTCACGAAAATCCGCAGAGCAGAAGACGAGAAGGATTTAAAAAAATGGAATTAACCTCGAACGACAAACTTCATTCAAGAGGGGAAGGAAACAAACCCAAACAAACCCAAAAAAACCTAAACAAACCCAAACAAACCCAAAAAAACCTAAACAAACCCAAAAAACCCAAAAAAATCTAAACAAACCCAAAAAACCCAAAAAAACCCAAACAAACTCAATTCAAGAGGGAAAGGAAACAAACGCTACTCAACGATCTCCACCCTGTATATACACACTGTTTCACGTAGTCCTTGAAATCCTCCTCCCTTGATTGCGCAGTTGCAAAATATTCAGAATTATCCGCGACGTTCATTTTCTCTATTTCTCATTCCCCCCCCCCCCCCCCCCCCCCCCCCCCCCCCCCCCCCCCCCCCCCCCCCCCCCCCCCCCCCCCGCCCACCCGAATGACTTGGCGAACTTAATTATAGGAGGGACTTTTGTTCCGCGATGATCGGGAAAGGGGAATATTCCGTCCGTTTTTATCATTGGCCCCACCTCGTCGAGCCAATTAACTCGTCAACGTCCATCGTCGTAAGTTTTTGCCAGCTGATAGCTCTCTACGTAAAACACATTTGTGTTGTATATGTATATATACAGGGTTACTGGTAACTCGACGTATTCCTTGCAGAACATCATAGTCGAGTTAAAATGCAGCAAATTAAGCCGCCAAATATTCTACCGAAATTCAGTAGTTTTTGAGTTACTTAGATTTTTCGTTTCTTCGTGAAAAATCCCAGATTGACTCATTCGAAGACATTTTAAAAAAGATTTTCGGCGCGATTGTACTGAAATTTAAGTTTTTATCATAGTCTATGCGATAGCAAATCTTTGTTGATAATTAAAAGTTCAGAAATGACTAAAACTTTAGCAAAGATCATTAATCAAACAATATTTTTTTGTTGTAATTTTTTCTATTGCTTGATAAAAAATATTGTCTAGTGCAAAAAAAAAATACTACGCCTGATGTACAAATTACTAGGAAAATATCCTTGTTTTACTAGCTATCCAAAAAGGTGTAAGACTTCAAAGTCATGGACTACATTATGAAAATCGTTTTTGATTTTGTACAGGAAGGAGTGCATTTCATAAAAAGGTCAGAAAATCATTTTGAAACAATTTCGTTAACGTTATTAGTAGGTTTAATCAATATCAATTTTCAATGTCAAATATCAAATATCAAAATTATCAATGTCAAAAATCTCAACGTAACTAAAAAACTACTGAACTTCGGTAGAACATTTGGTGGTTTAATTTATTGCATTTTTATTCTACTATGACGTCCTGCAAGGAATACGTCGAATTACCAGTAACCCTGTATATATGTATATATATATATATATATATTGGATTCGTCGATTCGGAGTTTGCACGATTGTTCATAACTGGGTCAAACAATTTCCATCGCTTCGGGTGTTTGGGTTTATGCACGATTCTCCCAACACACTTTTTCCAATCCTCGACACTCGTGAGAAAAGGTCAAACGTTAATGGAAGTCGAAAAGTTCCTCGGTTGAACGAATGCTGTCTGCTCCGGAACTCGCGGATAATTGTCCTTCAAACTGCGCCCGGAAACGCTCGGGTGGGCACAGAAGTTGTACACCGACATTGTCCAATTTCCGTCGAAATAACGCAGGGATATAACAGAGTCGATCCTGATGGACGAAAAGGCCAAATTTTTCGCTCGGTACGCGAATTGGCAGTGGTCGAACCGAAGTCTAATTTTTCAGACGAAAATTCGACGCAGTCGAAATGGAATCTCGCACACGACGAGGGAAATAAATAAGGTTTTGAAATTAACGATATAACTTTTTTTTAAATTAATTAAAATCAATTAAAAATAAAAAATAAGCTTTTATAATCAATTAAATAAGTTTTTTTAATCAATTACAAATAATAAATAAGTTTTTGAAATCGATTAAAAACGAGGGTGAAAAAAAAGTTATTTCTACGTAAAGAAATATCATTGAAAAGCAAGCTCTTTATTATTGAGTAAAAATGGAAACAAAATTGACATCGGGAGAAACAAAATTTCACACGTAAAAAAAAATATATATATTTCGCAATGAAGTTTCGATAGTTTCAACGTACTAAAAAAATCGAAAATAATGATTGTTTACGAAACGACTTTTGGGTGACATAAAAATTTGGATCACATAAAATGAAACAAACGGTGAATGAAAATTTGCCTAGATCTCTGCCAAATCGCGTAGCAGTTGGCGAAAATGGTCGCGAAAACGATAAATTGAAAAAACGTCAGAAGCATCCAAAAAAAAAAAAAAAAAAAAGAATTTCCGTATGCTTCAGAAGCAACGAGGAGTTCGGATGACCTCTAAAGTTGTATTTTCGTATTCTCGAGTGTTCACTGAGTTTTTCGTGTTCGAAGGTTATCCGATCGATGAGAATTACGACTGATGAATATCTTCGGATTCTTCTTGTGACACGACACTGGATCGATTCGAGGATACATCGAGATCCATAGCGAAAGGTCTCATGGATCCTAGGAGTGTTGGATTTCCGTTTTCCTCGATGCTGAGGCTGCAATCTAATGAGCTGTCACTGAAAGTATAGAAAGAGACTTCTACCAATCAACGAGTCGATGTATTAGCCTCTGATATTAGGCTGATTGATCGGTCGTCCGTTAAATCGTACCCCAATGCGTTTACCTGACGATACTGGCGCGATCAGCGTTTCGTGTTGACGGCAAGGGGCATTTGTCGCCGTTGCACGATCTTTCGCCGTTGCTGCCGCAACTTGGATTTTTCTTCGTTCCCGATGGCAATTGCGCATGCGCGCTCGATGTAGAACCGGTTAAACCGGAAGTTGAAGAATATTTCCTGGATTCCTCGTGGCACTCGCAACGGCACTCTTCCGGTTGAACGTAACTGTAAACCGGTCCAGATTTTACGGTCTCTTGATGATCATCCGGTCGAGGTATCGTTTGTATCCTTTTAGGTGCTTTTCGCCGTTCGGGAATCTCCTCGAAGTTTATCCAATTGGTCGGTCTCGTCGCCGCTCTTGGAGGCAACGGCGGTGGACTCGGTGACTTCCCGGAAGCTTTGCTTCGACCATGACCACCATCCAAGACTACACGACCCGCAAATTCCGTGAAAGTGTTCGACTGCAATTTTCGCGGACTCTTCAGTTTGAAACTATCCTCTCGGGGTAAGGATATCTTCATCCGCTCGACTCGCTTCTCGTCCTGGGGCGTTTGCATCACGAACTCGTCCAGCAACGTCGGATTTATCGGTGTCGTCGAACGAGGCCTTTCCGTTGGTATCGTACTGTTCAAAATAGACGTATAAAAGTTGGATTATGTTTTTTCTGATTATGATATGATTCTACTTTTCGTTGCCGATGTCAAAAATCGACGTCACGGGCACGGCTGTGACGTCAGTGCTTGCCTCGGAGTTGTTTGGGTTTGCTTGGGTACATTTGGGATTGTGAGGGTTTGTTTGGGTTTGATTGAGTGTGTTTGGATTTAATCGAGTACGTTTGGGTTTGTTTTGGTTTTTTTGAGTGGCGTTTGGGTTTGTTCGGGCTTGTTTGAGTGCGTTTGAGTTTGTTTGAGAGCTTTTCGATTTGTTCGGGTTTATTCGAGTGCGTTTCGGTTTGTTTGAGAGCTTTTCGATTTGTTTGGGTTTATTTGAGTGCGTTTAGGTTTGTTCGGGTTTGTTTGAGTGCGTTTAGGTTTGTTCGGGTTTGTTTGAGTTCGTTTGAGTGCGTTTGGGTTTGTTTGAGTGCGTTTGGGTTTGTTTGAGTGCGTTTGGGTTTGTTCGAGAGCTTTTCGATTTGTTTGGGTTTGTTTGGATTTATTTAAGTGCGTTTGGGTTTGTTTGGGCGTTTTTCGATTTGTTCGGGTTTATTTGAGTGCGTTTGGGTTTGTTTGAGTTCGTTTGAGTGCGTTTTGGTTTCTTTGAGTGCGTTTGGGTTTGTTCGAGAGCTTTTCGATTTTTTCGGGTTTATTCGAGTGCGTTTGGGTTTGTTTGGGTTGGCTTGAGAGCTTTTCGAATTGTTCGGGTTTATCTGAGTGCATTTAGGTTTGTTTGGGTTTGTTTAAGCACGTTTGGGTTCGTTTTGATTTGTTCGTGTGCGTTTGGGTTTGTTTGAGTTCGTTAGGGTTTGTTTGAGTGCGTTTAAGTTTGTTTAGGTGTGTTTGGGTTTGTTTGGGCTTATTCGCTGCAATACGAGCGCAGCGAAACAAATAACTTTCGAAATTCGATGTCCCGATAACTATAGCCAGTCCCCCAAAAACTTTTCCGGGATTCTCATACATTATCAAAAAAAAAAGTCTGTGCAAAATTTCAGCTCGATCAGCCACAGGAAGATTCAATATCTCACCAAACAACAATTTGTTCCGATAATCGCACATAACCGTTAAACGGCAAGAGAAATAAATCGAGCCCAATGATCGAATTACCGGACTTCTTGGACTCGCTGTTTGACCGGTAAAATGGGAACTGCGACACTCTTCTCCATGGGCAGAGTAGTCGGTACGTATGGGAGATCTTCCTCGAAGCTCTCCTCGTAGCAGAGGCCCTTCCGTTCGTCCGGTAATTCTTCGACCACCCTCTCGGCTTTGTTCCTGATGAAATCGATTTCGGAGTCCCTCTCGGACTCGGAGCTATTGTGATCGAGATCGGAAATGATACTGGGTGCTTTTTCGAGGCTGCCTTGTGCCGGTTTGATGCTAGCTTGGGGACGCGTTTCTTCGGGGCTCGCCGGTTTCGGAATATCGACGATTTCCTTCTCCCGAGTTTCGGAAAACGTCGATTCCCGCGGTGGCGACGACGAGATCGAGGCTTGCCGAACGATTTCTTTGCTCCTCCTTTTGGGCTTTACGACTTCCGGCGATTGTTTGTCGATCGAGTGCCTCGGAGTGAATCGAGCTTCCACGCTTTTGAGATCATCGGATATTGACCTTGAGACGAGCTCCGGTGACCTTGAAACGACCTCCGGTGATCTTGAAACGACCTCGGGTGACCTTGAGACAACCTCCGGTGACCTTATGACCTCGGCGTGGACGCTCACTTTGCCGAGAGCACCGTTACCGATTTGAGGCTCGTTCTCGATCGAGGAAAAATGCTCTGAGAAGAAATATCGTCAATTCGTTAGTTTAAGATGAAGCCGATCAGTGTAGTACTTTAACACTGATTTGTCTCCGAATTTACTGAACGAGGAAATTATCGGCAGACCGAATTACCGACCGAGCAAATTACCGACCGAGCAAATTACCGGCCGAGGAAATTACCGACCGAGGAAATTACCGGTCGAGGAAATTACCGACCGAGCGAGTTACCGACCCGAGCGTATTACCGGTAGAGCATATTACCGACCGAGCAGATTACCGTCCGAGCAATTACCGGCAGAGCAAATTACCGACCGAATTTTCACGAAAGCCTTAATCACCTTTGCTCTCGATTTTCGCCTCGGTTTTGACCCTCGCGATAACTGTGGGTTGTTGATGAATTTGTTGATGATCCTGATGACGATGATGCTCGATCGAGACTTCGGTGACGATACTCGCGTTGTTGCGTGTCTCGCTGTCGTACTCATCGAGCAATTTGGTCGGTGTTTCGAGGGGTATCGAGACGCTTTCGGATGGTAGAGCTTCCTCGTAATTTCTCGAATCGGCGTGTAAGCTTATGAAAATCGAGTCTTCGTTCCTGCGATTTCCACCGCCGCGATCGCTATCGAAAGTGAATTCAACGTTCCCGATGCTCTCCAACGAGGCGTGATCGGCGGCTGTTTGAGCAGCTATTATTTCCGCTTCCGGTGTGCTCGTACCTTCGTCCGTGGTGCTACGCTTCCGCTCGCGCTTCTTGAACAAACTCAGCGTCGACGTGAACACATTTTTGTTCTTCGTGTCTCTCTTCAACGAGGACGTACCGACGCTCTTCTGATCGCTCGTTATAACCCGCTCTCGCGATTTCGATCTGCTTCTCAGACTCTCCGTCGTATCCCTTATTTTCGTCGTCAAACTTCGTCGTGGCTTCGAACTCGGCGTTGGTGATTCCGGGCTCATCACACTCCCGTCCGTTCGACCCTGAAATTTTTCGTTCTTTTTTTTTCGACCTTCAATCGACCTTCGAATCAATCAGATCCCAATCCACCATTTTTCCGGTGGAAAACGCCAAATTTTTTTAGTAAGCGAAGTGTAAGAGTGAGAAAAACCAAAAAACCAAAAAACGAAGCTTTCGAATCGGGAAAAAAAGAGCATTGGCGAAGCCAATTTTTTTTTTGGAGGAGGGGGGGTGGTTTACACAAAAACTGAAAAATTCATATCGAGATCGTTGAGTCTTAAAATTATGGAAATCTGATTATGAGCTCGTATTATATAACGTTCGTAAATATTCAAAATCCGTTTTTGAAAAAATCGAGCATGGTCTCTGCGGGTTTCACAGACTCGGAGATCGATGATGCTTGAATTTTGGGATTCGATCTGTCGCATTCGCCTGTCACGTGGTACGTATATTTAACGTCTTTTTAATGGTGGGGTCGGACGATCTTTGTTTTTTGTTGGGTCTGTTTGATTTACGTTATGATATACGTTACTACCTTTTTGTGCAAATTACGTAATTTGAACTGAGAAAATAGTTCGAGTTCTGCGGAATGATTTTTTAGTTTAGTTTTAGTGGAATTTAAATAATAAAATAAATTAAATAAAATAATTTAAATAATTTAAATAACTGTAATTGATTATTTGAATTCAATTATTTTCCTAAATTATTTATTAACTATTTGAATTTAGTTAATTCCCTAAATAATTAATTGATTACTCGAATTCAATTATTTTCATTAATAATTTATTGAACACTTGAATTTCATTATTTCCCCAAATCAATAAATTGAATTAATAAATTGAACTCAGGTAATTCCCTAAATAATTAATTGATTACTTGAATTTCACTATTTTCCGAAGTAATTAATTGATTACTTGAATTCAATGTTTTTCATAAATAATTAATTGATTACTTGAATTTCATTCTTTTCGTAAATGAGTTATTGATTACTTGAATTTTATTATTTCCCTAAATAAATAATTGATTATTTGAATTTATTATTTTAATCAATTTCAAATTTATTTTCCTCCTACGCCAATGTCTGACAACTCGGGGGAAAAGAAAAACTGTTTTCGCAATTTCTATGTGCCCTGCGCCCCCCTCCCCCTCTTTCGTGCAAATGCGACACGCTTGTGCGGTAGAAAAGCCATGAAAGCCACTGATCGGATTTTCAAAGCCTGCAAAAACTTCCAAAATCAACACTGATAAAAAAAAGATTTATCGAAACCGTCGAAGCAGCTTTTTTTTTTAATTTACTCGAATATTCGTAATTTGCAGAATTTTCGTATTGCAGAAAAGCATTGATTTTAATTCCCTCCGTTAAACGAAATGCTGGCGATTCAAAAATTTTTTTCGTATTTTTTTTCTGGACGGTGAAAAAAAATACGAAAAAAAATTTTTTTTCTGGACTATATATATATATATATATAGAAAAAAATATTTGTTATTTTTTGCGTGCCATTGAAGGGATTAGTACCAAAAATCCAACTTTTATTCGCTCGAATTTCGAATTTTCATTTAAAACACATCTACTGCATGCATAATGTTTTCAATTGAGCCAAATAATGGAACAAAGCTTTCTTGATTTTGTGTTTTCGATTTTTCAAATGTTGTTTTTAATAAAAAAGAATTTTTCGAAGAAAGTATTTTTCATGGAAAATATTTTTTCACAGAAATTGAAATTTTAGAATAAAAATTTGGCCTAGAAAATATGTTGCATAAAAAATACTATTTTTTAGAAAAAAAATATTTTTTCGAAGCGACTTCGACAACGAATGTCATATTTTAGAAAAATCGCGATTTTTAACATTCGACCATTTCTCTCGCGCATGCGCGCATCCGCATTGCGCATCTCACATTTAAACATACAAAAAATAATTCGTTTTTAAACAAACGCGAGAAAAAAGCATTAAACAAAAACCGTAAAAACCAATAAACAAACGTGATCAACATCGAGAATAATATTAGTCGTAGTAAAAAGAAATCCATTATTTTATTTTGGAGAAAATCCATGACTTTCTGGATCAACCGATCACAAAGTGAGTCAACGAAACCCAAACAAACCCAAACAAAACCCAAAAAAAACGAAGAAAGTGAGCCAACGAATATCAAAACTGTCGGAAACGTATTTCGGACGAGTAAAGCCATCTGTTGGAAAAATAATGAATTTCTATTTACCACATCCAATATAAAGGTACTAACGTAAATACATGCCTGAGAAAAATTGCAACATATACTCAAGAATGTACGGGTCGTACAGTCCTGTCCGAAGAAAGAAGAAAAAAAAAAGAGAGATAGGAAACGTTCAAAAATCGATTTATAATATCGTTTCCTCGGGAATCGCACACGACGAGGGAAATTAATAATTTTTCAGAATCAATCAAAAACGAAAATGGATAAAAAAATTTTTCACGTAAAGAAATATTGTTCAAAGGCAAGCTTTTATATTTTTGAGTAAAAATGGAAATAAAATTGATACCGCGAGAAATGAAATTTCACACAAAAAAAAATATTTGTTTTCGAAATAATGTTTCGAGTTTTTTGACGTACCGAAAAAATCGAAAATAATATTGTTTGGGTTTGCTTGGGTGACTGTTCGCAAATCGCGGAGCCAAATTTGCCAAAAATTGTCAAAACCTAAACAACCCTAAATAAATCCAAGCGAACCCAAATTTGGAGAAAATGGTCGCGTAAACGAGGAAATTAAAAAAGGACCCAAACCCAAACAGACCGAAACCCAAACAAACCCAAAGTTGGCGAAAATGGTCGGGAAAACGAATAAGTTAAAAAAAAACAGACTCAAACCCAAACAAACCAAAACAAATTCATAGTTGGCAAAAATGGTCGCTAAAACGAGAAAATTAAAAAAAAAAAACTCAAACCCAAAGAAACCCAAAATTGTCGAAAATAGTCGCGAAACCGAAAAAGTTAAAAAAAAAGGAGTTAAACCCAAACAAACCCAAACCAACCCAAAATTGTCGAAAATAGTCGCGAAAACGAGAAAGTTAAAAAAAAAAGACTCAAACCCAAACAAACCAAAACAAACCCAAAATTGTCGAAAATGGTCGCGAAAACAAGAAAGTTAAAAAAAACAGACTCAAACCCAAACAAACCAAAACAAACCCAAAATTGTCGAAAATAGTCGTGAAAACGAGAAAGTTAAAAAAAAAGACCCAAACCCAAACAAACCCAAACCAACCCAAAATTGTCGAAAATAGTCACGAAAACAAGAAAGTTAAAAAAAAGACTCAAACCCAAACAAACCCAAACAAACCCAAAAT
>JAPYZJ010007093.1:0-13016 GCA_030522765.1 Ophioninae sp. B BG-2022a
TAAAATCCTTGATTTAAAATCCTTGATTTAAAATCCTTGATTTAAAATCCTTGATTTAAAATCCTTGATTTAAAATCCTTGATTTAAAATCCTTGATTTTAAATCCTTGATTTTAAATCCTTGATTTTAAATCCTTGATTTTAAATCCTTGATTTTAAATCCTTGATTTTAAATCTTTGATTTAAAATCCTTGACTTTAAATCCTTGATTTTAAATCCTTGATTTTAAATCCTTGATTTTAAATCCTTGATTTGAAATCCTTGATTTTAAACAAACTCGAACAAACCCAAAAATTTACGAAATTTGTAGTTTTGGTAAATTTAAATTCGGAATTTTGAGCTTTCTGGTCAATCGAAGTTCGGGTTTCTTACCCCACCCCAATGAGGCTTATGACTGGCGATGTTTAATCGTGACAATCTACGAATGGTTCTTTCAAAATTCAGTTACTTATCGTTCCACTTGATTGTACTGGCGGTACTTGGAGATACCACGGATCACAAAACGCCGGATCATTTCTGCATCTATTTATAAATGTACAAAGTTTTTTCGAACATTTCTCCAGCTTCGATCACGTCGACACACAACGGCCCTCATCAGGGCCACTAATTTTCACAATAATACAAATGAATCGCCAAACGTGTTGGTAAGCGCAAAACTCTCAATAATGATTACATTTAGACGTTTAGTGTCATATTGTAGGTCCATGTCGACGTATTTTTATATCTTGAAGACAAATCCACCATTTGATTCACCTTGAACTCCCCATATCTAGGGAAAAATGGCAAAAAAATATTCTAAAAAGGTTTTTTAAACTTCTCTAGTCTAATTTTGTACTTTTGACAAAAACTCGGGCATTTTCGTAATCAGCGGAAATTCAAAACTAATTCAGAATTGAAAAAAAACACGTTTGACTCTCTCGCTTAGGCGTATCGGAGCCTTCTTTGTCCGAAAGCAAATTCACGATCCAACTTCCTGAAATTTGCAACGCCTTACAATGTATTATATTATATTAATAAACTATTATATATTTATATAATATAATATAATATAATATAATATAATATAATATAATATAATATAATATAATATAATATAATATAATATAATATAATATAATATAATATAATATATAATATAATATAATATAATATAATATAATATAATATAATATAATATAATATAATATAATATAATACAATACAATATAATACAATATAATATAATAATACTTGCAATTTGATAATAAATCTCCGTCTCTCTTTTTCTCCAACTGAAAGTCACTATGCGGAGTTGTTTATCAAATAAAACGCGATGAGTTTCGCTTCATGGCCGACGTTTCTTTCCCGAAATAATTCCATAGCTTGATCCCTGCTCGTTGGCTACGTTGATTCTCGAATACCTAGCCATTGGGCGTAAAAGCAATATAATGCCCGTGCTCGATTGACCCGCACCCATGGCAACGGCTTGCGATCATTTTACATCGATGGCGTTCTCCGGACCCGAACATTAATTCTATCGAAGCCTCGTCAAACAATCGCCTGAACGATACGTGAGTGTATGAAGGGAAAATATGGAAGCCAGACAACGCAGATCGACCTGACTGCCAACCAGAATCGAACGGGCTTACGAATTTCACGCTGCGATTTTTCACCTCGTGGATTAATATCGATTTCAGCGATTTTAATAATCGAGATATGTATTTTTTCATATCGTATTCGAATTTCATTAAAAAAGATACAGTATTTCGAATATTTGTCTCTTGACGTTTTGATAAAACCACTGTTACGGTTTTATTATATAATAGGTGTAGTAAAAAAAAATCCATAATTTTTCTAATAGATGGGTTTAATGATCCATTTCTCACGATAAAATTTCGTACTAAACGACTTTTTGCAACAGTTTAGTTATTGTTTGACTACAGAAAATAATTGATTTCTTTTTACTACACCTATTATACATCTCTACATATATAGATAAGTTTAGTATTTCAATTATTTCTGTATAACGTTCAATTTTTTTTTATTTTTTGAATTCCTACCGAATTATTAAGACAGAGAGTAATATCCCTATATCTAGTGGAGAATAAAGAATTTTTAGTTGCGTTATGTTCTGCACGTAAAGTAAAAACAATCATGTGGGTCGACAGTTTCGGCGTGCCTGCGAAACTCGTGTGATCGACTCGAGCCCTGACATCATCGAAAGTGCTCTTATCCCCTTCGCTCATATCTAGATTACAGAGGTTAATAAGTTTTGAAATCGGTGGATGCGATAAACGGTCAAAGGATAGAATATTTCAGAAGCTCCTGTGGGCTTTTAGATTCCGATTTTAGTCTCGGGGTGTATAGAGTTCTGACGCTCAGGGAATCGATGACCGTTATCGATGGACGGCATTATCCAACGTGAATAGGGGGTGCCTGCAATCCGCGGTTCAGGACGAGGAACGCGACCAATGAACCCAGCTCATGGTCCATTAGTCAAAAATGTTTGGGGATTGCTGTTTGTTGGGAGCGTTTCGGCCGGCGAATTCCACGAATGGGGAGGCAAATTCCGCGAGTTCAAATGTGGGGTATAACGGAGCAAAGGAATGAGAGAGAGAGAGAGAGAAATTGGAGCGGCTGGTTCAAAGTCCGTATCACATTGACTGTACGTGACAAGTATCGCGGACTTATCGAAAGCGATCACCTTGCACTTCCACATTCGTTGAGAATTCAATATAGCCTGAAACCACTGAAACACCACCAACCCTAACTTCGTTGATAGACAGAAATCGAACGTTTTTAGGAAAAGAAGTTTCTTCGTCACGAGCAATTGGTTGAATTGAAAATAAAATTGCAGACTGCAACGATAACTGTCGAAAATGTCTAAAGCTAGACTTAGGTACTGCTCGATGCAATAGAAATTCGGAAGCCTCGCGTTTATCGACTCCAGTGAAAAGCAACAGTGGAAGCGTAGCCCTCGAAGCTTTTCGACATAGCCCACTCGATGTCCCTTTGTTACAACGAGAGCCACTACCCGGTGTTAAATCGTGGGCAGCTTTGTTACAAGAAGACCGTAGATAGAACCCAACGAACGTTGGTCGATGTAAACCGCTGTGTTAATCGGAAACCGCACCGTGGACGTGATTAAATGGATGTCTAGGGTGATCGATAAGAGAATCCAGAGAGGACTGTTCTCTCTCTCTCTCAGTCTTCTGTTCCGGCGCGTTCGATTCTAATCCCTCGAACCACTCCATTTTCTGATGCTTCGTGGTACACTCAAAGTGTTCCTAGTATGCGCCTAACTCGCACCGTTTTATTATGTTTTGCCTGACGCGTTTCTCACAATATAAAGGAGACCCTTTGCACGGAAACGCTGGGTTGGGTAAAGCGACGATTGCTCGTTGAGTTTCATTGGTAACAATAACAAGTGGTACCCAATTTCTGTCCCTTTTCCCCCTACCGGTAAAATATTTCCCAATAGAGCGGTAGGAAGTCCTGCGTCGTGTGCTTTTCAGCCGAGGAGTAACCGGAAATCGTTATCGTTTTCATCCTTTCAAACACTATTGGGTCGTTAGAATTGATCTGATATCGACGAGGCTGGAGATATTCCGGTATGCCATAAACGATAAAATTATTGGCTGTCTGTAGGTAGCAGGCATTCTTTAAAAGAATCTCCTCAGCAGTCCTTTCGGTTCGTATCTGCCATGTGCCAATATACTAGGGAAATCAATCGTGAGACCACCACGTTTTGTAATGAAAGTCTCATCGCAAATTGGATTGAATGTTTAAAAAAAGGCTGGAGAAACGGAAATGACTGGTGCATTAGACTAGCAAACAGCTCGACGTGCACCACTCCCTCATTCCTAACAACTTTAATATAGACACGTACAAACACAGGCAAATAGAGACGCGGCATATCCGGCAAAGTTTCCTTGTTTAGTTGAGAAGCGTGTGGAACGCGGACAAGCCAGTTTCCCCCTCAGAGAAGATTGTACCTTCGTTGGCGGGCACGTACTAATCCGTTACTCCTAATTAGACTCGGATTGGCAACGGTTTAATCCCTCAAAGTCGCTGAGGCGCGCACACGGTTTCTAGATACCGGTTCTCTGCCCGGCAAGTGTATATTCTCATAGACCAGGAGCTCTAGGCGTTGGGGGAATCGCTGTTACCGCGTGATGCACGAGGAAAACCACGTTAAGCGTACCAACCGCTGTATCGGTAGTCGAGCCAACCCACGAAATAGGTGTACCGGTAGCTTTACCACTGCGTTACCTTGATATATGTGAAAGCCCGGTGTGCTTTTCCCGATGCGAAAGACCCCGTACCGGGCCACCGACGTTTTGAGTAATATGATAGGGGGAATGAGGCGTCTTGTGTAGCCCGTCCAAGACACTGGCGCCGTTCGCCCAGCTGATAACGTCATTGCGAACCAAATGGACCGAGATATGGATAAGGGATAATTAGGGGAAGCGAGACAGACGGTGGTACAGCCGGAGAAAACGTTTTCGTATGCCAAGAGAAATTCGTCGTAGATAATATATATATGATATATACGTTCTACGTGTATATGTGAGTGCAGACGTGTACCGTCCTCCGTACTCGACAAAGCTCCACGATTGTACGCGACTGCTGAGCTATGGAGGACCAACGAAGGAGACGCCTACGGATGATGGCGCACATTTGTTACTTCGGATTCTACAATGAGGGCTCTATATATTCACCACCGCTTTTCCTTTCCCAACTGCGAGGCAAGCTATCCCCCTGCTCTCATCCACGAGAAGCGTCATTACTATTCCTCATGGCCCTTCCGTTTCTCTGACACCTGAGTCCCCGAGAAATGCCGGGTAATCGAGACGTAGGTACCCCCTTCCGTTAAATGATCATACACCCTCCTATCACGAGCTATCAAGATCTTACACTTTACCCTCTTCTTTGGGATTCGTTATACGCTATCTTCCAAACGATTGCCGTAGAATTTTGATTCTCACTCGAGTGAAACTCCGAGAAGGACTCGGCAAGGGTTTACTATCGATTCGCCAAGTGGCAAACAGAAAAAGACATAGGAACCGGCTTTATTTATCTGACGCATGGGCCTAATAGCCATTCCGTTTCTATTCTCCGTATGGCGCTTTGGCGCTGAGGACCGCTCGAGGAATCGCAAATAACGAAGTTTCACAGTGACTTCGAATGGTCTCTCGGAGACCATTAAACAACCTGGGACTCCATTCCCCGAAGCCATAGCCCAGTCTTCCCGAGAATGAAAAGGACAATGACGGGAATGGTGTGAAAGATGCCACTTGATACCAGTTTCACGTCTTACATATACGACGCTGTATCCCTCTTTGCATTGTTAGTGGGAATCCCCGTGAATAAAGCATTTTTCCTCTTCACAATATAGACTTGTTACCGCAAAGTCCTGTTGCTCTTTCTTCTGATAATGATGCGGAGATACTTTTGTGTCTTTCTTTTTTCGGAGTTTTTCATTCGATGCTCAAAAGTTCTTCCTGGAATGTGTCAGTATCCAATTACTAGAAAATGAAACAAGCCAAATGCATATGTTACTTTTTTTTTTTCCCTATTCGAAATGAAGACAAAGAAACATGAGGAATGGATAGCGTTAACATTTCTACTCGCAGGAAATGCATATTGAAAATATCCCGTCGAATCTGATGCGTTGGACAGTTGGATCGGTTTCGAAAGATTCCTATCAAAGGAACGCAGATTCGTACGAATACGTTAAAAGCTTTTTTTTTTCAGCAACCCCGGTTCTTCGATATTTCTGTCTCGGTTATCAGATATCCCGTTATCAGGTTCGAGCGCAGTATCGAATTTGTGAAAAAAAAATGACTACCACTCCGAATTATCCACTCAATGGTCCGTGATGAAATATTTACAAGTGTATAAAATTGTGCACGTTTCGTTAAAAATACACAAATATTCCACGAGGTAAAAAAATGTATCCACGGATCCGGGAAATTGTCGTATTGTTTGCTCGGACTGACAATGGGAAATAACGTTTCCCGGTGAGATATGAAATTCCGGAGTTTCGTGCGTGACCGAGCAAAAATTTGCAAGATTTTCCGGGAACATTTGTGCGAGGAGTGATGCGTCGAGTGACTAAAAGGGACATATAGCTAGAGGAGGTTCGACAGTTCGATGATGGCATCTATATCATATTTGTGTGGTCAGTAGCTGATGGAAACCAGGGGTCATCGGGTATACAATATTCATATATTTTATACATATATACACATGTACGAGGAAGCCCACACGTACAGCTTCACCTCATCAACGGTTCTGTTCAGCCAAAGGCACGTATGGGATACCGCGTCATTAAATTACATTTGCATATCACTGATCCGATGAATAGGGGCCGGCATGCTCCGATGAAGCCAATTAAAATTGACAGCACTACCAGATAAAACTTTTTCGATATGGTTATCGGTATTGTACAGCGCGCATCCGGCTTTGAAATCGTCCGAGCCAATTATAACAGACGTGCGTAATTATCTCTTACGTCTATGGGTCGTTCTTCTTTTTAACCTACAATAGTCTGCCCTTCATCTTATTATGGCATCGAGTTGGAGTATTGATATTTACGGTTTTTTAATTCGTTTCGAATAAACGTCTATATTTTCTTATCTATTAATATTATGTAATTTTTCAGTTTCTCTAACCAGCATACTTAATACCTTTATTTTCCGTAAAATGCCGTGACAGAGTGGTAAACCGAAATGTGGCCTCTACAGAAAAAGGCCACTCTGTCACACTATTTTTAAAAAAAGCCGACGTTAAAAAAGAATTTTTATTAGCCGGAAAGGAAACTTTAATTAGTCCTACTGAAACACACAGAAGCAACTTTTTTTTTAATCCCATAGAAGTCACAATTATATTAGTTTAAAAACAAAAAAAAAACAGAAAAACATCGTTTTATTGTAGGTTAAAAAGAAGAACGACCCCTATATGGTGGCACAGCTGCAAGAGCAGAAAAAAAATTACACTTGTGATACAAAGAGAGAGAGCAAACGACATTATTAAAAATTGAAAAATGCCATTTCCCAGTAATCAATTTATCATTAAATAAGTGACTTATAGAGATAAATTAGGGCATCATCTAAACTCGTAAATCCATGGTTTCATTTTGGACTAACCTTCAGCCGACTGATTCATCCAATACGTCAATACATCATGAATTGATAACCGGACTCGAAGACAACAATTTTTCGTTACCGTTTAATTGCTCGGCTTTAAAAATCCTTTTCGAGTCTTCGTCTTCTCTCGGATAGTACCTACTGATCCATGTTGGAAAGCTCAGAACTGATACCCTTGTAGATAAAAGTGAAAAAGGATCGGTTGACAGGTATGACGGTAGCATTAAAAAGAACCTCGATCATGCGGATTGATGAGAACCGTGATAACGGGTGTATAACAAAAACGTTTATGGCAGGGTAGAATCCGCTGCTTGGTGGAGTCGTTTTACAACTCAAGAGTCTCCTATCGCTCTTAGCAGCCCTCCGCCGTCTATCCCGGCGCTTATTCGCGTCTTCATGGCACAGATCTCGCCAGTTTCCACGGGAACTCTGAACGAGAGCCAAGGAAGAGCGGTTTGCGATACAGTGTAAACAGTTTCACACGGACACCCCGAACTTGAGAGATATCGATATCCATATCGAAACGATTTCCTAGGTCGTATCTTGACACCAGCCGTGAAGCCCATCTCGCCCTCACACGAGCCATATAGTTGGTCTCGGTGAACGAGGAACGATCTTGTATCGACGTCGTCTCGTGTGGCTGCGATGTTACCGGAGGATAGACGTAACCGTATATGCAGAGGGAAAGAGGCTGCTCCTAGGGATGAGGGTTGTTTGAAAACGGACGTTGCGTAATATCGATACAGCGATGTATCAAAAGCAAAAAAGAAGAGGAAAAAGAGACAGAAAAAATGGTGGGTGGTAAAAACGAAGAGAGGAAAACGAAGAAAAGACTTGGCTGAAGGGGGAGAGTAAAATCGTGTCGTGTAGAAAACTCTACGCCTGGGGACCCTGAGAGATCTAAGAACGCGAAGAAACGAGAGGCAAAAGAGGTTCCCCTGATACGCAAAATACGAAAGAAACGTTGGATACTCCTTGCTACTACCACTACTGAGAAACAAGATCGAGAGGCTGCCTTCGACTCTCGTTATCCTCTTCCTCTTTATCCTCTTCGTTCTTCTCCTCGAGATATGAAGTTCGACGGATGCAATAAAGTGACAATCATTGTGGGACAGCGAAAAATATACTTTGATGTTCCACAGCCTTCAACCGTATCGCCGCATTTAACTTCTTTCGTTTTACGATGAGCAACGTCTCCCATTCCCCATCTCCCCCCCCTCTCTCTCTCTGCGTTTTGATCAGGGAAGAATCTTCCTGGTGACATTCCTGTACGAATCGTTTCGTGAGTCAAACATTGTCTGAGTTTCGACTGAACATAACCTGCTGATCCAGGAATGCCACGAAATCTAGTTATTTTTCGAGTTGCATTTATTTGCTGCGATGACGTGGCTAAAAAGACTTGCCTAGTACTCAGAATGAGAAATGGTATTGGGTTGGTTAGCTTTTGATGATATTTCGGATACCTGCTTGTGCAAACTACAGCTCGCCTCCATCGAAATATTCGCCAAAGTGCCCCGGTACTTTTATGTAGCCTCAACCTTAATAACAAGACCTTAACTCGACCTTGTTTGAGGGTAAAACGATGGTAAACATTTAAGACCAGGGCTCCCATCGAAAAAGTGATTTTCCCGTTTACTTTCAAATGACTGTGCCGTTTTCTCGAAAGACGAGCCCACTTTATTATTCTCTGACATTAGCAAATTCCAAGCGTTAGTGCCAGACTCGACCACTTGTAAATTTACCGTAGGATGAAGGAAGCTTTAACTAAAGAGGTTTACAGATTTCGGCAGGCTTTAATATCACTTTCGGTCGGAGAGGTTTACGATATACGGTCGTAATAATTCTAATAATAATAACACTATTCATTCCACCCTAAAATGTCCCCGGTATGTCCTGCTTACATAAGGGTTCGCAAGTATCAACCGTTTAATGTGTATCGAAAGCCGAAGGTAAAAGTCGCAAAAGTAAAGACCCAACAAAAGTTGGAAAATCTTGGAAGAAGTTTACTGCGCTGTAACGGCGCACCACTTTGTTTCCCAAGACGCATAATATCATGTAGATGGTGGAGGAGTCCTCACTTAGCTATCAGCGTTCATATACTACATCGGAGCATATGGCTCGAATGGAAATTTATCCGTTTTCCCTTGGGTGAGCAAATTGTTACGATAAGAATTTGAGCGAGTGTATAACGGCTGCCGAATCTGCAGGCTTTACAAAGTTGAAGGAAGTTAAGCTGAATTTGCGGAAGTCATCAATCGTTGGTAACGATTGCTATCCTTGAAGGTTAAAAACGCCTGTACAAATTGAATCATACCGTACAGTCAGCAAGTACAAATCAAAACCATCAGATGTCTAATGATTGAAGCTGGATTGGTGTAAAGCTGGAAAAATTGATATCTGCTCACTTTTTTGGTTGATGGCGATGACCTCCATGTCCATGGAGTTTAGCAGCATCGATAACGATATTGATAACACAACGATAGTGCAATATTGTGAATAAAAATAACACAGGTCTGCGACATAAAAATTGTTTTAAATTTGATAATTGATTTTTATGGTGTTTTCAACGCTGATTACAGAAAAAATAGTGATAAAATTCCATCACGTACAGTCATTTCGCAAATTTCTTGTATAGTTTTCGTTTTTTTTTGGATATTTTTATACGTATTTCAATACTCTAGTGAGTTTGAATTTTAGTTTTTAGGATCTTCATAAACTGTTGATTAGCCTGAAGTACTTTTAAAATGTATTACAAAAAATTCCGTGCCCTCCCCCCTCCATCATCGACAACTCCTCCAGCTTCGACACAAGCGGAAGCGCTATTATAATGACTTATACAGGCCTGTAGGCTTAAAGAGAAATAGAAGTGTACTGGAAATGTAGTTTAGAACCTGATTTATCAATAAAATAAAATTTTATAACTTTGGTAAAATGTGAAAAATTGCTTAAATTTTGTTATTATTATACCCAAAAATACTTTTTTGTAAGAAAACCTTACGTTCAAACAATTTTTTGAAAAATTTTTTTTGCAGATCTGTGTTATTGAATGAACGCATTGAAAAAGGCAATGATTCGAGTCTACTCAATTGCATCACATTAATTTATAAATAAATAAATTCAAACGTTATTTTTCGAAATTCTGGAAAATCGAATTTTTCAGTTAATTTTTTAACTTGACACAGCTTTGATAAAATAAATTAAACTTGATTAATCGTTGAAAGCGTAGAGGAGTGATCGATTGTACCGGCGTGGTAAGGATTGTGCACGAACGACCGAAAGAGGCAAAGACGATCCCCAAGGATTCGCATCGAGCCTTTCACCGGCTCACGTAACTCTTTCTGTAAGGGTAAGGAACCCCGACTTTAATTATTCGACCGAGCCGCGAAAATTAAGAATTCGCCGCAATAAATAACCTTTTAATCAGCGAATTCCACGCCTTTTAACGAACGCGAAGAGTTTCAGGAATGAATGAAAATGAGGGTGGAAGATACAGAGAGGAAGAGAAAGAGAAATATGCAATGAGGAAAGGTAAAATTAGCAGATGTTCCACCTAAAACTGGACGATTCGTTGGTCTTATCTTTGACTCATTACCCATACCCCTTTATTTCGGAAGATTTGCCAACTTTCAATTTAGGATTGATTCTCGAGTATATCATCGAAGCTATTTTTTGAATTCGTAGATCGTTAAATGCGATTATTTATAAATTTCACGTAGAAATTTATAAATAATGAAATTTTTTATTCATAAATGTTTAACTCGATATGGCATTTGGATCTAAACCTAGTCGAAAGATTCGAAGAGAAAGAATCAAGAAACGAAAAAAATCTTGACAATCTTCTTCTTTGTCAGATTCGATCTTGTATGACATCCAGTGAAACCTTTTTTCATACATTGCGTTATTGTTTGAAAAATTGAAAGAGTACGACAGAGAGTGACAGAACGGAAAACTACAAACGGTGATGCTTGTGTCACAGTATACAATATCTACATAGGGGAGTCTGAGGAGGGTTGTGACAATTTTTACTTCATCTACCATATCTCAGTCAATAAAGGCCTACATCTGTCAAATCTACAATATAATATATCTATATTTATACTCTATGTGAAACGAACGTAGAAATAAAAAATATGGATTCTGATCTAATCAACGTAAACCCAAACTACTCGTCGTGTCCCAACTCTCCGAGGTAAGTTGAGACACCTGAGTATTTGATAATTACGAGAAAAGGTATTTTTTTGAAACGCTACTGCTGGTGAACGAAAGAAAGATTAGGATTAATGATAACTAATTACGAATTTTTGTTGTCTTAATAAATCTTTGGTGTGCCATTGTAACCAAAAAAAATGAATTATTAATTATAATGCTAATTAGACCACTTTAATGACCTTTTGTCCCAAAAGTATGAACTTTAATAATATTTAGTGTCAATTATCAATATAAAAAGTAATAACCATTTTATAATAAGAATCCAATAGGCAATTTGTCTGAGATCAACAGAATCTAGATTAAGATAGATGACTCATGAAACAACGAAAAATGATAATTACTTTGGAACCCCTGAAAGTAGCATAATGCACATGGGAATTTTTATTGTCTTAATAAATCTTTGGTGTGCCATTGTAACCAAAAATAATGAATTATTAATTATAATACTAATTAGACCACTTTAATGACCTTTCGTCTCATAATTACGAAGTTAAATATTATTTAGTGTCAATTATCAATATAAAAAGTAATAACCATTTTATAATAAGCATCCAAAAGGCAATTTGTCTAAGATCAACAGAATCAAGATTAAGATACATGACTCATGAAACATCGAAAAATGATAATTACTTTGGAACCCCTGAAGGTTGCATAATGCACATGGGGGTTTACATACAATATAATCGACAACACAGCGTACAATAGAAAGATATTGAAGGCTCAGTTATGCCTCGTTAACGATACCTCATTATGCGAGGCATCGTTATGCCTCGGTTGATCCACTCCTTGCGTTACACCCCATATATGAATAAGAGGGAGAGAAGAACGTAGGAGCTTGTCGGCAAAATAGATGGAGCGACGGAGGCCCTTTGGAATCACATTCCTCCTCAAAGTCTCTCGTTGTCTCGTACCCTTTGGCACAAGATTTCCGGGTATTGTGTCGAATATAGGAGTTCGCTCTGCTCTCGCGAGCTTTCAACTATCCAACTCCAACGACAGCTCTCCAATGTCAGCCTTCCGCACAACCCTCTCGTCTTTCTATTCTCTTCGGCTGGTCGTTTTCACTCCTTCGACTACAGGCTTTAGTATATTTCTCATTACCCTCGACTCAGTATCTCACTTCACAGGCCTTAAGGCCAGCAATCCCTTAAGAAGCCCGAAAAGCAGGTATTTTTTCGAGAATTTTTTTAAAGGGGATAAAATTATCTAATCATTTTGAAATTTTTACATAATGTTAATTAAATATTCAAGGTGGGAAACAATTTTTTTTGTTGCGATCATACACAAAATGGCGGCGTTATTAAGGGTCTTCGAACGGCTCTTTTCCTCGACATCGAAAAGTGCTGCAGTTGTCACTCTTTTGCTGTTTATCTGAAAAAGATTTGACAAGTATTATTCGTTTACTGACATATTAAGGGGAAGGATGTACCTGAAAAATGATGAAAGAGTGCAAAATTGAACATTTGGGAGCCCTTTTTATTCGAAAAGTCGAATTTTCGACCTTTTTTTCGACATACTCAACCCCTAAAAAGGTATTTAATTACACGCTACCTTTTAAAATTCAGATATATCCTACCGGTAATATTACTGAGTGTGATCTCCCAAAATTTCATCGAAATCGGTCGATAACTTTTCGAGCTACAACACGAGCAGTTTTTGAAAATGTAGTTTCGAGATA